>VNJM01001329.1:0-175594 GCA_008042475.1 Drosophila kanapiae
CAGAAGATTAAATTTTTTTCATTCGTGTATATATGTATATGCAAAACATTTCACTCTTATCCCAGATTCGTATTTGTGAACAAATACAAAAAGTATGCTGAAATATTAAAAAATATAATATAACACATAATATTATTATTTTAATTGTTAACCCAATAGTGAATACGCCCATATTGTTACAGTACCAAGCATGAAAAGTAGCAAAAGACAAAATCTGGCTGGCTTCGAAAGGGAATAACCACGCATACATGCATCCGTGTATGTGAATACATGAACACGCACACATACAAAGGCCAAGTCAAGCACACGACAACCTTCTTCGAGATGCGCCTCTTTGCGAATGATCTGATCTGAGCGGTCGATGCGAGCGAGAGCGTAAAAAGAGAGAGAGCAAATTGCCGAGCATTCCCGAAGCTGCGGGGCCTGTCGCATACGGCTCTGTGGGGCCTGTCGCTAAAAATTTTTGGTTCCATTTTCGTTGTATGAAATGGGAAGTCTATATGCTGTATGGTTGGTGATCCTACATAGTAGCTTAAAACAATTTATCTAAAATAATGCTTTTTGCCCAGTGCCACTCCAGTCGCAGACCCAAGCCGGAATGCATTCGTGCGTATGCCAATGACGATGACGACGCTGCCAGTTAACAACACGATTTGTTATTGCTGTATCCCCCACCTCACCCCCCTTTGTCGCTCGCTGCCCCTCCAGCCCCCCTCTATCCCTCTCAGGCCTTTGGCAGGCAGAACCCTAAGCCTAGCAACCTGCTGGCTTTGCTGAATTTATTAGCAGACCGTCCGCAGTCCGTAGCCAGTGCAGCAGCTCCCAGGCAGCAGAGGGAGATGGGGAATTGCGGGGCCGAGACCAAGACCGAGACCGATACCGAGACAAAGAAAGAGAAGAGGGAACAGGGAGTAGCAGAGGAGTGCTCCAGCGGAGTTCTCCTCGCCAGCAACACCGCATGATGCACCGCATTCCTTGGCAATCGATGAGTAAATAATGACCAACGCAACGCAGCTAAACTGCGGCGGCGGAGGCGGAGGCGTCTGCTGTGCAGGTTGCCCCCTTCGATGTTGCTGCTGCTGTTGTCGTTGTTGTTGCTGTAATCACACTCAGCATGCACTTCAACAGGGAACGCTGCCCCCGCACTCGACGCTCTGGGCTTAGCCGCACACAAATCCGTTCCATTCCTCCGCTTAGCATACTTTGTGGTTTCGTATTGTTGTCGAGAGGCGGAGGAGGAGCAGGTCGCCCTGGAGGATAAGCAGGAGGTGACTTGGAGGAGCGTTTGGTCAGTTGATAGCCAAGGGAAAACTCCCTAAACAATTGCTTTTACTCCGAGCAAGAGAACAGGCAACCTTTTGGGGTATTCTACATTTTATAAGTGTTTGAATATTAACATTGCTTAAGATGAAGTTCTTGTTGCAGGGCATTCCCTAGTCGACGCTACTTAGATTCCCTTTCTAGTGGAACGTCCGGCATTAACGCCTATTATTAGCCGCTGCCAGGAGAAGGAGGAGAAGGTGGAGGGAACGGGATGGACAGAGACAGTGCCCCGGGCTCCAACCGAGTCGCCCCATTATAATTTGAGTTAATTACGTATTTTAGCTATATAAATATTTCATTTATCATGCATGCATGCAGTTAGGCCGGCATGCCTAACGCACCAGTTACCCCCACGCCACCGCCCAGCCCCTCTGCCCCCCTCCTACACTCATGTGCCACCGACAAAGGCCAGATAATTCAGAGCCCATTCATGGGCCTCACGGAGATGGATCCGAGGAGCGGTGGCGACCAGCAACAACAATAGCGGCAGCTCGCCACCGCAGAGTAAACAAATTTTTGGCTTGTGTTGCACACGACCTTTGGCCCTGCACCCCTGCACCCATGCACCCCTGGCACTGCCATATTGACCCCACACACCACACCCCCCCTGGGCAGCACGCGTAATTGAATATGAATTTATAATGTGTGAGGGAGATGCACGGACGCTGAGCTAGTTTGTGGAAGAAAGGGTAACTAGGTTGGCAAATAGAATTATACACGAACAGGATATGCCGCCGCCCCTAACACATCCCAAAAGCAATCTTCCGCCGGGAAGGCCCCGAGGGTGCGTCCCGTGCGGCAGAAGGAGCAAGTCAACAATAAACAAGGATCCGGCTTCATTTGATTGGCATTAAGCCCTGGCCCTGGCCAATCGCCTTTAGATAAATGAAGCGAAATATTTTTAATGGATTCTCCAGTGTTCAGGGGATGGGGTCCAAGAAATGGGATGGAAAAGGTGGTACATTTTGGATGAGACGGCGAAAATCAGGAGCAGGAGAGCTCAGTGCCTAAGTGCGACTGAATAAATGAACATTGGCAGGGGTAGCAGAGTCTACAAATAACAGTCAACTTTTGATACTTAAAAAGAACAAGGGGATTCCTAGATAGGAAGCTAAGCAAATTAATTTATTATATACTTCCCAAACTAAACTTCAGTACTATTTAATGAACAAACTTGTCATGAAAAGTAAACTAATTTGTCTATTTATTGGGAGTTATACTTATACTTAAACGAGTCAAAGCAAAGTGTATCCTCAAAGTAGAAATCCTCAAAAATAAATCGAAAGATTAGAAAGATTAGGTCATTGCAGCACTGGAACTAGCTATTTCCTTGCACTTATATTAGGTAATTTTGACCAATTGCCCAAATTTGCAATTGAACATCTCGACCAGATACCTTTATTAGGCAAGTGCAAGTGGCCACAAGGCGTGGAGTGGTTCTTCCCCGCTCCAAGTTCCCACCTCGCGCAGACAACTTAATTAACAATTTGCCCCCGGCCTTTGGGCCGTCCACCTGAAACCACCCTTTTTCCAGGGGCATGCATTACGTGGTCGGATACAAATTGCAGCCGCAGAACAACAGAACAACAGGATGCGAGGAAGCGAGGAACCAAAAACAGAAACAGAGACTTTCACACGCTCCCAGTGCGCAAATTCTGACCAGCTCCGGCCGATGGCCATTAGCACTTCGGTGCAAGGAACCTCTGGCACCCGAGCTGCAGCAGCAATAGCAACTGCGGCGTCGATTGCTACAACAGCTGCCGCAGCAATAATAATAATGTGAAATGCAAATACTCCGGTGGTTTTTCGTGGCGTTGTCTGTTACCAGTTGTTACCTGTTGATTTTGACAATGGCCGAGTCCAGCTGCCGCTGCCATTAAACAGTAGCCACGGAGCACGGACCAGTTAGGAGACACGGAGACGGGCCGGGCGCGCTGCATGCCTTGCAAATTAGACCGAATTAACGCTGCCAGGCAGAAATGTGTATTTACCTGCAACGAGAAGAGAGAGAGGCGGAGGAACGTGAGAATGCAGTGCGGATTAGCCGGAGGAAGTTGCTGTTTGCCCAAGAAATTAGCCTGGCCAAGACGACTCTACGAGCGATGACTAATTGGAGTCGCGCCGGAAAGGCAAGCGTCGCCTGTTTGCCGTCGCCCTGTCGGGGGTTCAACGAACTGAACAGGCCCTACGAGCTGTTCACCAAAACAGCATTGAAATTCTTTCAATTTTATGATTTCAGCTTTTTTATGGTTTCTGTGTATTTGGTCATTAAAAAGTACTTGATATTCTATAATACATATAAGAGCAATACATCTTTTATTCTTAGACAGATGCTATAGATCCTGTAGACAAATATGAAATATCATTTGAAATGGGCAAATCTTGTACCATGCTAAAATATTCTTCGAATTATCCAAATGAAATTTGTATGGGTTTAAATATAATGAATAGGAATAAATGAACTACATTTTGGCATGCTATGCGTATTTTAAAGAACATATTAATATTGGCTAAGCTTCAAAAAAGGCGTCCTTACATTTTGTATTCAGCAAAAGTTTAAATATAAACCCTTAAATATAAACCCTCACTTTAAAATTACTATAACTTCTGACTTAATCTTAATTGGGAAACGGTTAAATGCTTCAAACACTCTTAGAAGTTTAGCACACTTTTAGAGATCTTTGTGCACTGAAGCCACTAGGCATGAATAAATAATGATTTATTTATAATATAGATTATACAATCAAATTTAAAATCATTAATAACTTTTACTGAGCCGAACAGTGTAGTTTGGAAAAGCATTAGCTATATAGATCGATTCTAATCGCTAAAATAATAGTACTTTTAGCTTCATTTTAGTCCGCTTTATAATCTATAATCTATAATCTTAAATTGATCTCGATTAAAGATCTCCCCTCCGTATTGTGGATGATAAGGAACACCGAGGTTTTGAATCATCCCTCTAAGTATCTCTTTATGGGTTTTATTGGAAAAGGACTTTCCCGAAGAACCTTTTCAGCCCCAATCGCAAGCAGGAACCACCAACTGTGAAAAGGAAATTAAAAACAATTTCAGCTCTCGGACAACATCTTGCCTGTCCGAACCCGATAAAGTGGAAAAAGCTTAAGAAATAGAAACAGAAATAGAAATCCGAGTGCAGCTCAAATGGCGACCAGAAATCTAAATTACCTCGACCGTGCACTAAATCAAATGCCGGGCAGGGAAGGGAGCTGGAGCTGGAGCTTGGACAGCCTGAAAGGGAAACCCAAGAGCCACCGCAGCGGCAACAATAGTGGCCAAAGGTATAAATTAAAGAAGCGGCATGCGGCATGCGGCAAAGCCGAATGGAAACTCAACTTGTAACCCTAGAAGTGTGGCCCTCGACGACGACTACGACGACGACGACCGCATTACAGCGCCCTGGGGGGATGATTGCCATGGTCGATGGCGATGTGCTTGGCTGGTCTCGCCTCCAGGTCCTCCACTCTTGGGCGCGTTTTTTGTTGTCTTCGGTCTGGGCCCCACGACCTCCCTCGCCCCTCCCAAGGCCCCCTTCTACGGGGCTCGTAATTAGCCATAATTCACTTGCCTAGACCGAAGACAAAATGAAGCATAAAATATTTACGCACTGCCCGGCCAGGCACCGGAAATATGCAATTTGACGTAATTTGCATGCAAACTTCGCCAGACAGCGACTTCTTGCCACTTCCACTTGCCACTGCAACTGCTGCAACGGCTGTCTGCCTTGTACAGTGAGTGGCACGTGGTCGAGTTAGGTGATGCAATCATTTCCGCTGTTGCCAATGTAGAGATTGCCACTGCTCGGACAGAATCAATTTCCGTTTCACAATCGAACTGCTAGCCCGTGCATCTTTGCCATGCCTACACACAGGTGTAGTTCAGGTGGGTCTTGTGGTGATCGCCAGGAGATGTGAAACATAGGGGCATAAGAGGTTCTCTTATCACTTATGTATACTGATATATATATACAGCCAAAACCAAATTACCCCAAATAACAAGGATTTTTGTCTTTAAAGAAGGCTCATCATAAATAATGGGGAACTTGTTCTTAAATTAATGGGAATTAATCTCTTATATCTAGGACAAGAATCCCTAAAAGTAAGAAAAACTTTGTGAAATATATCTGGTAATTTGCCTGATATCTGTTCGAAAAAGATAGCCACCAGATAAACTTATCGTAAAGCAAATCGGATTCCCACCCTCTTAATTTGTATTTCAACGAGAAAGAATAGCACAGTGCAGTTAATAGAGCTGTTAATTATCGATTAATCATGTATGGCACATAACTATGCTGTAAGGCGCCAACCCAGAGTTAGTTTGGTTATCGAAACCACTCTAAACAGCTGTACGTATCTTTATTTTCTTAACTTGGCTATCGAAAGTCAGCTGTTTTTTCTCGATTCGGTAAAGATTTGGCTGGGCGTCTAGATTCCTGTCAGTGCTTACTTTATCTGTGAGGTTTGAAGCTTGTGTCGACAATACTTGAAATGGCCTTAGACCCACTTAGTCCTAGGTCTAAAACACCTATTAACCAAGCACGATGACTCAAAGAGCTGACTCAACGAGTCAAGGAACTACAATAAATAAAACTCATTTTAGTAGAGCAGAAGAGATCACAGATCGGATGTCATAAAAAGCAAACAGCTGCCGATTAGCTGGTAATCAGATCGCAACCACCGTTCGCCGGAGTTATCGTATGGAAAAGCAGCTTAACGTATTTAAAGTTTAATCTGTTTTTTTTTTTTAGTTGAGCTGAGTAAGGGAAACCTGTCTTGGGAGCAACAGTTGTACAAATTAAACGCTTCCCACACACAAGCCCCCTTGTACAAGTTGCATGCTGGCGTTGCAGAATGCTTCCAGCCTCTGAATCCCCCCATTCAAGGCCCCTCCAGCCACCTCTGCTCCAACAACTTCTGGGTGCTGGTGGCGCAAACATTTTCTTTTCATTAATTCATAAAGCATATTTTTATTGAGTGGCAACACATGAGTCGAGCTGGGGAAGGGGAAGGGGCACAGGACAAGGCAGGGCATGCCCGTAGTCATCGAGGGGCATTAAAAAGTTGCAGTAATGGAAATTGTTTTGTGGAAACTGCCAACTGCCAGTTAGCTTGTTGCCATCGAGTGGTGGCAGGGGCAGGGAAGTGGAAGCGGGTCTTGTGGGGCTTGGGAATGTGCTGGGAAGTTGTTTTGGGCACGCTTCGTTTGCCACGGGAACTTCAAATAGAATAAAAGTTGACTTGATGCTCCTGATAATTTCCTCTCATTCCAGCTAGTTTTCCCCCATCGTTCCCTTGCCTTCCTCGGTGAATTGTTGCGGCTAATAAGATGCTGATGGAAGCGGAGATGGTTATAGTTCAACTAAGATGATTGCCAGGAATGTTATGCCCAGAGTGGATGCTCCGAGACCGAGTGGATGGGAGTTTTCATTTTAGACCGGCTGGCAAATGGCTTTAAAATCGTAAAATTCCCTGATAACGTTGTTCGTTGAAAATTTAAGTGAATTCCTAAAGGGAATGTATTATAAAGATACTGGTAAGACAGAGTGATCTATCTTTCTGAAGATACTCATACACAAATTAGTGTATCTTCACATCTTGCTAGTCAAGCTAGGAAATGCAGACTGCACGCCAGTTTATCCCAAACTTTACCTATGCTTTCTTCTAACAACACCTAACCCTAACAAGCACGTGCTTGGTGTCGCAAGGGCCACTTGAGAATACTGACCGTAGTGAATCAAAGTCCAAGATGCACATATTTAAACAGGCTCTACATTTTTACAAAAACCCCAAGCACAATGAGCATAGTGTAGTGTCAGCTAACTGACTGCTCTCCTTTAACGCCGCACCAGTGGGGGAACGCCTCCATCAAATTAGCTGAATCTTCATCTGCGGCCATTCTTCATTCCACCTCGGGGCATTTCAGCTCTCCCGGCGCTGCTAGTTAAAAAAAAAACTCCCTCGATTGTTTATCCAACAAACACAACAATTCGGGAAACAACGTTTTGTGTGCGGACCCATAGAATGTTTATTTTGATTTGTCCTCACTCCCCGCCCGCTATTTGTTCTGTCCGCACCCCGCGGCCTTATCTAAAACCCCATATACATTACACTTATCTACGCTTCCCAGAGGAGGGTGATGTGCCATGGGCGGGGCAGAGGCGGCAGAGTCTTAGGGCCACATACGGCTTGGTCCATAATTTTGTTTATTTAATTTTTATGTCATGTGCCGTTCGGACGCTTGTCGTTCGTAGGCCGTCGGCCGTCGGTCTTGCCTCGTCCGTCAAATAAGCCGCCGGAGCTATAGTGGAAGCGTGCTCCTGCCCCTTTCCCTCAAGAGGCATCGTCATCATCATCATTGTAGCCATCATTGGCAGCAACTTCTATGGCCTGCTCCTGGCATAAAGTTGTCATGCCTCAGTTGTTTGATTGCCTCTGCTCGCTTGCAGTGCGGCCCCCAAGGCGATGGATGGTTGGATAGAACGCCCGGTCTCTCACCCATCCCTGTCACTGAATTATACAGCCGAGACCAACATAATAGCATTGGAAAACGAATAAAATCGAAAATATCTTTATAATGCCTTTTAATCCCTGCTGCGTTTTTAGGTATTTCCGAGAAGAATTTCCCATCACAGTCGGTACCTCAGTTTTTAAGGTTTGGGTTACTAAGAAGCTATGGGCAAACAGTTTCGATCCTATAAAAATAAGCTAACATAATCAGACGAGTTGATCTAGCCATGATGATTATTTTGTAGATATATATATAGCTGTTATAAATAAATAATAGTATAACTTTTTATGTAATTAAACAAAGACACCTCTTAACAAGGTAAGAAAAAGGAAGCCATTAACTCTGAAAGTCAATACTAAAGTTTGTGACAAGTAATGATTAGATTACCCAACAATAAATTACAAATGATGCATTAATTAGTAAAATTTATTAATTGTATGACTAAAGCCTAGTAAACACTATTATTTTGTGCACATCTGTAGCTCGGAGTATTCCCCAGTTGAACGCTCCTTGAATTTCCCATACACTCTCGGGGTGCCTCATGCTTCTTCCTCGCAGGAAGATACTCGCAGACAATTTTATTTTCATTTTCCATTTGGTATTCCTCGGCTCGACTCCGTTCCGTTTTCTCTACAGTTTCTTTTTTATATTTCGGTGTATCTATTTCTCTCGTTTCTAATTTTAAAATCTTCGTTCGTTGTTGCCCGGGCTGAATCGCGTTGTTTACGGAAGTTTTTTCAGTCTTCAGGCCCCCGGTCCTGGCCGCTCCTCCTGGTCTGAGTGCATTGCCATGTTCTATGGACGACCAACTCCACATCATTGTCGTCATCTTCGTTGTAGTCGTCTGTGTCTGCGTCTCCGTCTGTGTCTGGCTCGGTCTTGTATTCTATCTTGGCTGCGAGTATCTGTGTGCCTGCAGCTTGAAGTCAACTTGTTGTTCGAGTCTAGTCAATGTCGCTCTTCGCCCAACTTTGTCGACTGCGGCACAAACTTTAATTTCAAATCTATTAGACAGACTGAAAACTGCTATCCGGCATCTCTCCCCGCCAACTTCTGAAGTTGCTGCATCGCTTGTTATTAATTGATTTCCTTATTAAGCCCTGCTAGTCAGGATAGAGAGAGAGAGGGGCATCCGGACTCTTTGACGTAGTTTGGCTAATTAGAATGTGATTAAAATGTGTCTGGTCCCGGACTACGGACCAGCGAGAGCTCAAGTTGAAAGTTTATTAAAGCGCGGACACTGGCCAACTCGGAGCTTGTTTCTGGCCGGACTGCCTTATCGTTTTCTTTTCAACAGAATTAAATTTGCTCTTCCATTAGGTGCTGAATTGTTATGCCTTAGATTTACGCAAGACTCTTGACACACTGTAAGTAGTATCCTTTTCTGGCAAATACCTAAACTGTCATCAAACACTTGTTCTTAATTATAGTGTGGAAAAGGATATTCCTTCTCCTGCGCAAACATCAGCCCTGCAGAACGTCCATCGCACATATTCGGATTACAAATTTTCCTAGTTGCTGTTTGTGTTTGCTTTGCTGGGAGAACCCTTTCTTGTCTCAGTCATTTGGCCCAAAGTATTTTCATAATATCAACAAATTTGGCCCTAGCTTCCGTCCATTGATTTGTTGATTTTAATGCGCCCCGAAGCGATTGATATTGTTGCAATTCGAAACCCAATACACACAGAAGTGTTTTCACAAATGCAACAACTTCCTCACGTTTCAATTAAAAAAGCATAATTTTAAAGTGTCCGGCATGGCGCGGGTCCATTGAACTTTGCCTTTGATTAATGAAATAAAGCAGCCAAATCTGGCGGCCAGGCCTGTAAAACATTATACTCAACTGATTAGCATTTTTGCTGCCGCCGCCGCCGCCGCTGCTTTGTATTTGTAAAAAAAAGAATTTCTGTTCGCGGACGGGCGAAATGCAATTTAAATTTTAATGCGCTGCCTTTTAGCAGCGGCGGCGGCATCGGAATAAAATAAAAATGAAATGCGAAATAAAGCAGCAAAAACTGCAGCACACAACACATGGTAAATGGCTAATGGTCGGAGGAGGAGTGAGCTGGGGGGAAGTGGGGAAATTGCGTGCAATTTCAGCCCCGTGGCTGCCGCCCCGAAGGCAAACACGGTCCACTCTATCTCCGGGCCTCCGGCCTGTCCAGAACTCGGCTCACGCACTTCAGCGCTTTGCATTGTAATACATTTAATTTACTCGTTCTCTGCCGCTCGACCCGGCAAATGTCAAAAGTTAGCTGCGAACGCAACTCATTAAGCCGGGAAAGTGTATCTGGCAGATACATTTTCAATCTGCGCCAGATAAAGGCCTCCCCATGTCCATGTAATGAATACCAGCACGAAGGCTTTAAGCCCGCTCGAAATGGAGGCCCATTTAACGAGCCCGTTGGCATGAACAGCTTTATCTTGTTGATTATAGTACGTCCTATAGATACGGCTGAGATAATTTAAGTGTTTGCTAAAAAACAAGCAGATTCAGATTACTTCTACAGACAATTCGTTTCAAATTGCGACTAATATGTCTTATTCAAATTAAATATAAATATAGATTAGATTACGCCGGCAAGCAAGTTAAATTCGGGGATTCCCATTAAATCAGAAGTATTCAGACAGACCTGCTGCCTACGTATAAGTTTTCTTTGAGATTCTTTGCGAAAAATTACATTTAAAATCAATTTGCTTCCATTTGCCTTCCCATGTATTTCTCTCTTTAAAAGGAACTGGATTCCGTCTATTAAGAACTCATCTCGCCCCGAGATGATGGCGCACAGCTTGACCCACTTTCGGCGACTTCCTTCTCCCCTTGCCCTCCGAAATCTGCCGCCACTCGGCGTTGGCCATCCCCGGGACGGAGTAGCTGGCTCTTTGCTCTCTTGCCACGCATTAATCATGACAACTCTGCCATGTCAACGTCGTCCCCATGCAAATCCAACAAACTGTCACTAAATGTGCGACTTTAAGCGCTCTTATCCTGCCCGGCCTGGAGCAGGGAGAAACCACGGCGTTTTTTGTCACCAGTTCGCAGTTCCCAGTTCCCAGTCCCCATTCCTCCCTCCATCCGCAGGCCGTCAGCGTGTTCCTGCTGCAATGTTTCCTGGGCGCAGTTCCGACAGCCCAAGTGTGTGTGAGAGAGTTTTCCCAGCCCAAAAACCAAAGCGAGACACATCATCCACATCCGTTTGGCGTTTTTGCCATCGCGCATGTTGTTTCTGCCTTTGCTGCGAGCTCTTTGAATATTTCACACGATTGCGCTTAGCTCCGTACAGTGAAACGAAACACATTTTGGAGTGCATTCGAGACCGCATTTAGAAACCTTGGATATTACGTAAGCGATTTGATTAAAAAAGCAAACATAAAGCATACTATAATATCATACAGAGTGATACATTTCTGCTACGAACTACATTTACGGAAGGAGGCCTCGGCAAGCCAAAGATTGTATACTCTTCCGATCTTTCATTATGTAGCTATACTGTATACTATTTCTTTTTTTGTATGAAGATTAGGCAGCAGCCATAATAGTTTGGCCTAAATCCTAAATACATCCATTAAGAAATTCTTTAATTTCTTCAATATGATTTATCCGCTTTATTAATGTTCCTATTCTGCTATACAGATCACTAAATTGGTTTTCAAATGTTTTGAAGGCATATTTGAAGATAACTGCTAGTCGTATATATAAATATAGAACCTAAAATTATTTAATTTCCATACATACTGGAAGTTGTAACCCACGAAGAGACATGACCAAATCGACTCGTCTGCTGCTGATAAAAATATACGGACTGCTTAATGCCAATGCTAACTTCTATTTTAACTTATTGAACTTACCGAGAGTGTAATAATTTTAAGTGTGTGTAGGAGCTTACCGCTCGTAACTTAAAAGCAATAATGTTTCTAGTTTGAAGTGCTATTTAAAGTATCCAAATCTCTGTCTTCTTATCCCATGTTTCATCTTCATGTTCTTCAGCCAGTTAGTGTAATTTATTAGTGACTTTATAACCGAATGATTGAGTCAATAATCATATTGAACAGATGTACCCCCAGCAGCCCACTGTTCAGAGTTCGGTGCTTTGGCCAAGTGAAAAATAGTGTAATTTGCAGCACTGAAACAGAACCGTTCGGAACTCGGCTCAAAAATGCAGCCCAGGGTGAACAGAGCCAAAGTTAATTTGTAGCGACGGCGAAACAAGCTATTAGCAGGTTGCATATAGGCGACAAGGGGCAGTGGTCGCAGTGGGGGCAGCCTGGTGGCTCCTTCTGCCTTCTGCCTGGTTGTGTGCTTGTGTGTTACCCGTTCTGGCCACAACTCGTTTTTTCCTGCATTTAAGCTGGCCATGGGCGCTGATGAACGTGAGCAGCACGTTGACGCTTTAATGCTCTTTGCAGTCTGCAGTCGCTCGGCAACCCCCTCGACTCAGCTACGTACTGCGTACTACGTGCGCCGGCGTATCTGTCAGATACTTTAGCACAAGTGCTGCAAAACTTTGTAAATAATGCCCGGCTGGGGAACTCCGCTCCACTCCCCGCGCCGGCCGACAGGCTGTGTGCATTCAACATGTCATGAATGAATAATTAGCCAAGGCAAGACTGAGGCGAGGCGGGGCGTGCGAGGGGCGATGTAGGAAGCCGAATGCATCCATCCACACATGGCAACACGTAAAATGTTTCCACACACTGCGCTGCGCTGCTTTAATTAATTTGAGCCGAGCTGAGTTCAGTTCAGTTCAGTTTTCAGCTGTCGCTGGCTCGGCTCAGTTCTCAGTTGGCTGCAAGCCCCCCTGCCTCGCACACTCGCCGCTATCTAATTTCATTTTGATTTGTATTACTTTTTCGTAAATATATAAATATATTTTTATTATGCCACCCCGATGCATATTCATGAGAGCCGCTAATGCCCCAAACGGGCCAGAGCCCCATATTTATTCCCCTCCGCTCCGCGCTTTATTAGCCGGAAATGCAAACGTTTGTTATGCTCTTTGCCCGACTTATCTTTTATTTATGTGCATTTCCATTGCACGCAGGGGAGTGGATACAGTTGCCGGAGCTGGGGTTGGCGATGGGGATGGGATGGGATGGGAACTGGGCTGCCACCGGAGCTGGGCTGGAGCTGGGAGAACGGTTAACAGGTTAATAAACAGCCCGGCCGAACCGAGCCAAGCCGGCGTCCAAAACCAGTTAAAGACGCATATTTCTCCTTTACTTCTATTTAATATACTAGGCTTCCCTTGCCAGCTAATTTATGCAATTTTTAGATCTCTTATCTGCGACACTCATCTCTCGGCGGACTTGACGCTTCCAATTCCCGGAAATGTGCTGAAGGAAATGAAAACCTAATGGACATCCGAAAACAAACTAATTCCCCTGAATTCAAGAATTGAAATATAAGCTAAAAAAGTTGATAAATTAAAGGCTAATATAAGAGGACACTTGGCAGGTGATTAACGCGGTGGAACTTTAGACACTCAACCATTTATGCCATTTATTACATCATATATCCAGTTTACTGAGCAACTTTATCTTGCAATTTGCTTTACTCACTATTATCATTATTTCAAGTAGAGTTTTTTTATATACCTTAAGGTTAAATAAAGATTTCCCACATATAAGACTGAAATAACTCCTGAAATGATATGTCAGTCCTAGAATTAAGAAACAAAGTATCTAGATATATATGTAATTTAACTTAGTTTAAGATCAAGTGGTTCGTAACAGTGTTACTGAACCAGAGTCTAAATAAATCAATTAATTAAGTAACACTCTAATTTTGTACAAATCCTGATACTTAAATTGAGTTGCTATCCAATTTTATTGGGTAACTTAGGTCAAACTCGAAAGGACTTGCCACAGCTTCCTTTACTTTGATCTCCTATTTTCATAGAATTGTATTGAAAACATCCCTAAATGCTTAGATGCCCAACCTACACGCAATCTCGTCGTAATAAAATTGTTAACAAATTTCCCATGAATAGCAGTTAGCCGCTGATTTCACACGTTCCAACAACTGTCCCCGAGTGCGACACATAAAAGGCCAAAACAATTCCAGCGACGACAACAAAAAACTGTCTCAATCGTTTACATAAATTTGCCGAGCTGTCTATCAATAAATCTAAGCGTAGATAAATTTATAGCATTTCGCTCTTGTTGCTATCTGTGTCTAACATTTCTCCAGCGCCGCTCCGAAAATCCGATTTGTAGTCAAGACTACCTCAATACGAGTTTCGTTTGCCTAAATGAGTTTTTCGCTCTCGGTCGGAGGGGAGCTTAGGGGGCCATCGAGGGGGCTTGTGTGGCTGGTGTGGCGGGGAGAACGAGAATAACGAGCGTGTTGGAATAAAAAAAAGAGCAGAATCGTTTAGCATATTTTAGCATATTCAAAGCCCCGAAAGAGACAGGCGCACACCTGAGCGCATCTCCCGCTCCCTGTCGCACTCAATTATTACAAAACGCAAGCCGCAGTTGCTGCCTAGTTGTTGTAGTTCATTAGCACTTGTCGGTGACAGGTATCTGCTCCCCTCGGCCCCTCGGCCGTGCTTCCCGGCAAAAAAAAAAGTATCTCAGTTCAATTGCCACAAAGCGGTGGCTCAATGAAAGTTTATGGGCCCATTGTGGTCGTCGCTGATGCCGATTCTCTATTATAGTTATCTGGTTTTGAAAGTGAATTTATAATTAACTCGGTTAAATTTAAACGTTCGACGATGCTCTTTGCTATTAATTAATGTGGGAAGCTTTCGAAATGAGTTTCTGCATCAATTCAGAATTCAAATGCGAATCCGAATTTGTTTGACACTGCCTTTGGAAGCCCAGTTGTTTATGATGAACAAATTAAATTTAAATACAGTGCTAACATGTTTGTCATAGGGCCAGTTTCTAGACCACAGTTAAAGTCGATAATAGCTATCTTACCGAAAAAGACATTCATACCAGTTAAAAGCCAATCTCTAGTCTACCCTCCAGTGAATTATCCTAACGACGAAAAATAACAAGGTGCCGTTCCTACGGCGGATAACATCGATAACGTATCGATATACGACGCGATATTTGGAGAACTATTGTCGTAGTAAATAAATACTACATAATGAGGTTATCGAAAATGTAGTTTTTATTTTTAACATGTTTTTAAAACATTAGGTAAAAAAAAGACAAGTAAAAGACATTGCGATATTTTTGATATGATATTAAGTACATTATTTTTGTCGAGGTATCATGTCTGACTTTTCCTCACGATATATGTAAAACTTTACCTTTAAGAACCAAATTATCTAGTTAAACGCTTAACTTAAAACAACTATAATTTCATCTCTTTTTCTTCAGTTGGCTATCTAAAATCAGAAGTTATTTTTTTCGGGTTTGAAAAAGACTTAACTGGAAGTCAGGATCGCAGTTAATGGTGTACTACATTGGCACGTTAGATATTTCGTTTATCTTATTAGGAACATTATCTGTCGACGAAATTTTAACACCGTTTAAATAGACAAATTTGAAAATATAAACTTATTCAAAGAAATGAATTTGTTTAAATAAGTCAAATAAAAGGAAGCTGCAGAAAGTAAAAAGACTTGTTTTGCGAATAAACAGAATTACATGTTCTTAATATACATATACTATTCCTGAGAGGTTCCTTCTTAACTGAAGTGCATTATGAATAGCATTATGTCCGGAAAAGTTAGTTACCGGGTAAACTTATCGTAAAAAAAATCGGTCTCTTAACATCCTAAAATTTAACTAAGCGTAAAATAATAGCGTAGTGCGGATAACAGAGCTGTTGATTATCGAATATTGCTGTAAATCGCATCATTGTGCTGTAAGGCAGACAGGAAACTAAATTTGGTTAGCTGGGAATTTATCGGATCGCTAAACTTTGTTCAAATTAGACAGCATAGTTTAAGATTCGAACTGAAGTAGTGGGGAATACATTTAAAATTACCAACTAAACTCTTCATAAACCCAACAACATTTTTAAATTTTAGCTACAAAAAATTCAATTTAAAACAAATTTTATAAGGAATTATTAATTCCGTTAGTACATAACGACCGGATCAAATAATATACCATAATCCTATTTATTTTCATTTCTCCTAATTGGGAAGGACTTATTATTGTTTATTTGAATGAGCAAACATCTTCAAGGAGAACAACATCACGGCTCGCTGCGCCGAAAGGTGAATAACATTCCCGCAGACACACCCCGCTCCACACACACACACACACACATTCCCCGAGTGCCGCGTCTCCCCTCAATCGCATCTAAGCAAAGCGCCGATGGCGGAGCAACAAAATGTAAATCGCATCGCGAAATTGTATTGTGACGAATTTGCTTTTGGCTAATTTTTTGGCGCGAATGTTTTTGCGTGGGCCCCTCCGCCGCTCCTCCCCGGAGCTCGTTGCTATCGCTTTTATTTGTATTTATATTTAATTTGATGTGTCACTTAAAATTGTCGACAAGGGGGAAGCAATGTCAACATTGAGCGAGCAGCGCAAGTGAGAAATTAAGATATATTGTGGGTGTATCTGTGGGGATGACGGGTGAGCGTAGCTGCGCTCAAGTTCCGTGCATCGGCGGCAGCTGTGTGTGAGCTTGAAGGTTGTCAGACTAAAGTCTATTCGACACCTGAAGGTTCCCCATCAGCCCCCATCTCTCCTGCGGGGCTCCTGCATTTGGGCAATGAACTTGGGAGCCATTGCCATAATTTCGCACAGCACAAATAATCAAATTAGGAAATCATTCTCGGAATGCCTTCGACGATCGGCCGTTCACATTCAGAATGTTTCCCAAATATGCAAATGGCTATTTATGGGTGATTTGCAGCCACAGACACAGACGCAGAAAGCATCGGTGGCACATGCCGCCGGTGATGTTTCCACACAAATAAATTCAATTTTATTTAATTTAATTTGCGCCCCGGGTCAGTTACAAATTATATATCATTCGGAGCCAGCTGCTAATGACCCGGCAGCGGCAAATGTTGTAAAATGTATACGTTTAACGGCCGCCGTGATTATTACAAATTCTGGCTGTGCGTTTTTGCCCGCAAGAGCAGCTCAAAATCCAAAATGTTCAAGTGAAATACAATTAATTATGGCTCTTAATGATCTTGTGGAGGAACAAAACTACCCGAGGTGGGTTAGGGGAGGCCGGCGAGATGGGGCGTCTGGATAAGTCAGAGCCGAACCAGGAAGTTTGACCAAAAAAGCATAAAACACGCTCGCAGAAAACCAAGTCAAGTCCAAGCTGCCACAGCTGTTGCTCATGTTAATTTCATGCGTTCAACAGGTTTGTCCCGCCCGGCTTCCCCTGCCCTGCCCTGCCATGTCTTGCTTTGCCTTGCCGCTTTCTGTGCCATATTTTACGTTAGTTTTAGTAATTTTTCCATTTCGCCACGCTAACTACCGCGCAGCGTGCGTTTAAGTGTCGTCGCTCCGCATGCGAGTGCGAGTGCATGCATAGTATCTGCAAGTACGAGTATCCGTATCTGCCAGTCAGAGCCGGCAGCCCGACCCCAGTCACTGTTTCAGTCCACAGTTTCATGCCCAGGCTCAATCCCAATCCCAGCCTGCCTAACATTTCGCTGTTTTAATAGGTTTTTGTGCGCCTCGAGCACCACACACACACACGCCTAGATACCAAGTATCTTGCAGATACTTTATCGGCCACAGTTTCGGCTTTAGGTTGGAACCGCCTTGGCTGGCACATGTTTAATTACGGAACCCCATACGCCTGTGAATTAGTTTCAAGAGCCAGAGTAGTAAACTTGTACTTGTCATAAATAACAAAGAAGATGCACGGCTCACCCTTGCGAAAGGTATTTAAAAATCTTGGAAAAGTCTGCTTGCTACACAAACAAACGATGACACAGTTGCATGGCAAACTTAATACTACATTTACTTTGGATATATATATATTTTCACACATTTTAATAAAATAATATGAAACAATACAACTTATTATAAAAGAGTTTTTTTGTTTTCAAGAGATCAAGCTGCAAACAAAACGATTTGGCCTAAAATTATACTAAAAATACCAAAGATTCAAAGAATCCACCTCAAAATATGTCAAAATGCTAACTGTTTCTTTTGAAACGGTTTATTTCTATACAATTCGACTATCATTCGATTATTTGCTTTCTGTTCTAAGCATTATGACGTCACGAAAGCCAAGTATTTTAGATTATTTAATCCCTCTCTTAAACTGATAGGTTTTACCTAAAATTGCATTCAGTTATATTCTCTATTCTTCAGTTGAATTCTTTATAAATAAATATTATCTATTCAGCGATCTATTGTAGATATATTCGCACTTTTTAGTAATGTAATATAGGGTAAACATTTTATTAGTTTCTATATTTAGCCCACAAGACTCTATGTACGGGGTATATCATAGTCAAGCATATTAGACAGTAACTTTTTAATGGGATTGCTTTTTTTTTAGTGGCATAATAAAACTTTTGATTCACAAAGTGAAATAACAGTAGTACTTCTGACAGTATTTATTATTTCTTTATCTTTATATATGCTTGCTGGGAAAAGCCAATTTTAACAGCACAAGCCAGTTTTTCCATGTTTTCAATCAACTTGCAAATGCTTTTGAAGCTTCAGCTGAATGAATATGAATGCATTCGAGTCAATTTGCCCGGCGACTGCCATAACTCACGCCCGGCCAAGGTGCAGGCCTCGATACCTGTTTCCGATCCTCCGCGGAATCCTGACAGAGGAGGCAAGGAAGCTGCAGACGAGAACAAAGGAGAGGAAGCCGTACTTCCAACGGCGGCTGAGTCACCATATCCACTCCCAGTCCCACGGTGATGGAGAGCAGTCGCTCTTTATGGGATGGGCCCGGGATTGATATAGGGAAAGGTGGTCAGAACATGGCCGGCATCGGGCACACTTAACAGCATTAAAAGCCTGCCCATGCCTGATAAATTTATTAAGGCAAAAGATACTTTTCGACTGCCCTGGCGACTGCATCTCGAAGACCGAAGAAAAGCGGAGACAACAGCTTGATAGCTTTAGATAAGGCGCTCAAAGCCACTTGGGAAGCCCTGAGAGTTGGCTACATAAATTGGATTCCCGTGAATTTGTAATGTGCGCTCAAAAGTTCCGAAGAAGCGGCAGAAGAACAACAAGAGTGCCAACAAATATTGTGTCTTGTCTGCTGTGCAAAGTATTCGGCATACACTTATTCATAGGAAACCAGAGGGTCTGAGATGTGGCGGCCAGACAAGGCGGCAGCGTCTCTGGCATGTGTAGGGCTGAGTGTTACCAAGAAAACTGTCAACTGGCCGGCGGCACTGGCAGAAACCAACCGCCACGCATTCGCCACCTTTTCCTGGGCCCTGTCGTTTCCGCGGATCAGTTGGCTCAGTGTACGCATAGCATGCCGTGTAGTCCGTCCATCAGTCAGTTGTAAATCCGCACACAGATACTCACGCACACCGGCGAGCGCTCAAGTGCTAACTTAATTATTTAGCATGCGAACAGGAACAGCAAACACAAAGGAGTAGGAACAACTTCAAACTTGGCAACAAAGAAAGCCCGCTGGAGCCCCTCCCAGTCACAGCCCCCCGCCCCGTCCAACAAGTGCCGACAAAAGCCAAAATCTCAGCTGAAGCAGCCGCAACGTCGCGAAGTTGAAGTTTTCGTTTCGGGCTTTGGTCTTGTCTTTGGTTTTAGGTTTGAGTTTGAGTTTGGGTTTGGGTTTGGGGTTGGGTTTGCCTTCCTTTTTTCTCCGTTTTGTTGTTAAGTAGATTTATGCACGTCTAGTCTGAAATTATTTGAAACAAGTTTAAAAGGCATATGGCCAATCTGCGGAGAGAGCCCTGCGATTCTGCGGCGACTCAGGTAGAGAAGGGCGTTGCAGACGGCGGTCCTAAACCTAAACCACACATACAGCGGACTGGGGACTGCGGCCTCTACATAAAATCGACATGAAGCATACGAAACACAACGGCAAACACATGTCGACGTCGGCGACGTGCCAACGATACAGGTAGAGAGATACAGATACAAATGTATCTGCGCCAACTGCAGGGGCCCTGACCCTGATGCCTCTGCTACCCGTGACACTGGCAGAGAGTTTAAGAACTGGCCAAAACAGGGCAAGCGGGAAGGTGTGGAAGTGGTCAGCTCTCCAACTCGGTTCCACGAATTTCACACATTTTTGGCTCGCTTGATTATGATGATTACGAGGGCTCCGCGTTGACGATGATGAAGGATTAAGATGCGCTGTCGAGGGCTCAGCGAGATACATTTGCTAACACGGGCGATACGTGAGATACGCCGGCATTTACTACTGCATCTTTATGGCCCACATTCGCGCTAACGCCTTTGTCCTTAAGACCGGAGATGGTGAGGTGGGCGTGCTGATTTTATAACTTGAGCATTGAGACTCTACAGCACCTCTGCACACACAGCGGTTCCGTGGGCGCCGTGCCTCTCTCGGCAGGGACTTCGGCTAGCTTCGGGTTGGTTCGTGTGATATTTCCGCCATAAACCAAATACATTGTAGACATTTTAGGGTTGTATGAGAGCCTTTGATCAACAGTTTAGGCCTCAAGAACCTTTGACCAAAGACTATATAATTTCTTAGTATTACAGAGTAGTAGTAGTACAGAGAGAGAGCGCCCTAGAGATAGCCACTCTCTTGTAAGAATTCTAGATCTTCACTCACACAAGCAACTTACTAACGAAAACTGCAATTAAAATGTATGGTAGATACTCATCTTGATATTACAAGTCGTTTGCTTTGATGGTCCCGTAACCTTAGGCAAACCCTCATCGGTGCAGGACTTTTACTCAAACAGAGTGTGGGCGTTGCCAGGGCGGACTGCTCGAGAGATTCTGCCCCTTTACAGGGCTAGATCAACCCCTCTGATGACCGCTCCTCCTCCGCGACCTCCTCCGCGACCTCCTCCTGTGTCCACCCCTTTCCTCGCCGCTACTGCTCCCTGCTCATCAATTGCATTTGGTCAACGCCCCCGAGGACTCAACTATCAAGCTTCATTTTGGCTTTTTGTGCGGCTTCCTTCAGCATATCGCGTGACTCGTCAGGCCAAAGGGAAAGCTGCCGAAGACAGAATAGGTGGGGGGAAGTGGCGAAAAGGGAGGAGGAACAGGGAGCATACAATGCCCTGGCAACGCCTTCGATCGCCCAATGGCCGCCAAAGTATCCTCAATTACCTTTACGACTCCATTTAAAGTGGCCCCCAAAAATACCCTCCGAAAACCGAAAACCGAAAACCGAAACCCGAGCGGAAGTGCTCATTTTGCCTTTTTTCGGTTCACATTAATTTCTCATAATTTCGAACTTGACTTTTTAACAGCTCACACAGTAGGAGGACGAGGAAGAGGCAGAAAAAAATAATTTATTATGTTAACAATGGCCACACAAAAGTTTTGTAATGTTTAAGCCCCGGCAATTAAGTGACAGGAATTATCAACTCCCTGGGATCTTCGCATGTGTCAGGGACTAGGGCCCGGGTCTAGTTAGCCCTTGTCGAGGCGGCTGTTCCCCCTTCCCTCTCCGGTTGCGTGTTTAATGACATTATGATTAAAATCATTTTGTGTCACAAACAATTGTCGCACACACTCACACTTGTGCCTGTGCAGAGGAAATGGCCACGGGACATGTCATTCGCTCGACCAAGGACCTCCCCCTGAAGCAAAGGGAAAGCCTCCTTAATTTCTGTTTTGATCCGTTTGGGCCTTTTCATGTTTTTAGTCGCTAATGAGCGTTTCAGGGCGACTCCAAGAAGGGTTAGCCCACGCGAGACATGAGCATCATAATTGGATATATTGTCAACGTTTAATTACCGTGCCTCAGTCAGCCTTTGAAGCTAAACACTACAAACATCGAGTTGGAGCAGCCTTAACAAATTTGCAATGATTATTACCTGAAATAGAAAGAGATTATAGGCATTAAACTTCTGGATTTCCACTTAGTTTAAACTGAGGCTTTAATGCTAGTCAAGTTCCTACAAACACAAAATACACAGCTTAGCTATTATATGATCTTAGGTTTCCTCTTTGGGCAATTAACTTTAATAACCTTGTTCCCTGAATTACGATACGAGACTTTCAAAGAAAGTCTCCTGCAAGTAATAAAGCTGTGGAAAAGGGGGCCATTCAGATATCCCTTAGTAAAAATATAATATTAGTTCTCGGAATAGATTCGACATCGACCTGTTGCCTTCCAGCGAATTATATATGTCAGTAACATATAAATAAACCTTGGCTATTATCGAAATTTGGGTTATCAGGTCGACAACTGGCCGGGGCTTTGTCATCTAATGCGTCATGCTACCCAGTACCCAGTTCGGTCATAGGAGTATGCACTTTCACAGGGCGCATACCATCGCTTCAGTACGCCGTATCCATTTAATATTTTTGTTTGCTCGAATTTATTTTAATTTTCCGGCTCGGTTTACTCACAGCCCCGTCCGAGGTAAAGCCCGAATTGATAAGAACTCCGTCGCCGTTCCCCACATGCACTGACTTACGCAACTCCCTGATAAGCTGAGCCCCGCGAAGGATGGGGCATGTCGCCGCCCGAGGTGGCTTCCTGCACATGGCTGGGTGACAGCGGTTGCCCCTTGATGGGCCCCTCCCTCCGTTTGCTTTATGTCTTGGCAAACATTCGATAAAGCAAAGGGGAAAATAAAAAAAGAAAATCTCAAAGCAAATAGCGAGCGAGTAAAAGTTAAGCAAACAAATAAATATTTGTTTATTATTTCTGTCACCGACTTTTCTCACTGTATGCGAGTGATTCTGTCTGCCGTTGAACTTTCCAGCATTTATGTGTCAATTTTAATGAGTGCCCAAAGAAAGTGGCTTGCCCGGAAGGAGTCTTACCTTTCCTTCGGCATTTGTGGCTTGATTTATCATAGACACTTACGACGGACAGCCGAACTCCGCCCACATGCGGCTGAAGGCACAAAAAACGGAAGCCAGGAGCGAACTGCCAAATTCCATCACGCACTTGCCCCTTAATCGCTTAGGAGTGCTTTAATTAAATAAAAATATATGTTCAGGACATGCTGGAAGCTGGAAGAATCCAGGGAATGTCAGAACGACTTTTGGCCAGACCATCTCGCATCTTGGACAGTTATAAGACATTTTTCTCGTTTTTGTTTTTGATAAACTTAAAGGCATTTTGCAATAATCACGAGGCGACCAAAAGAAGAAAGGCCGAGAGAAAAATAAAAAAAGGAAATAAGACACACCGTTTTTCCCTTTTATATTCATAAACTTTTTTGTTACACCCCATCAGGGAGTTTGAAAACTTTGACAGAGAACCGGTATTTCGATGCCTCCGATCCCCAACTCAGAGCCTCATACACTGCGAAAATAAGAAGCCATGAAGATACTTTGTATATTTTATAAGAGACATCCTTTAGCTACAGGAATATGCCTAGCCACAATTAAAAATCTATTGTTTTGCATGCTAAGCAACTTTACTATTTGGAAATGTTCGAAAGATAATTCAGCAAAATAGACAACAGACCTGTATTTAATTTGTAAATATATTTATATATTTTTTTTTCGTATTTTGGCATTATAAAATATATATGTGTAGAAAGTATATACCGACGAATGCAGTAGACAGACGCAGATGAAGAATCAACGAGGACGGACAAGGCCTGGACTGAAGTCAGACGAACCCAAACCGAAAATGTATCTTACGGATACACAAACATGCCGCAAGTCTTTGTCTACGTAAATGGCCCATGAAAATGAGACAAGAATATATATGCAGCTATAAGGCAACCAGGCAGCAACAACAAAAAGGAACTCGCCAGGAACAACAGAGGAAGGACAAGAGCGCTCAGCACGACGGTCGCCCGCCGTCTTCGACGCTTCGCTTCGATGGCGACATCTTCATAAAATAAAAATAAAAAAGTGCCAAAAATCGCGTGTTGATAACAGCGAGTAAAGCGCTGGGGAGCAAAGGGCACCCTACAAACTGAGGGGGGATTCTGCGTCGACAAGACAAGATGGTGATGAAGATATTAAAGCAAAGTCATCGTTTTCATAAAAGCATTTCGGACGACACAGAAGGTGATACAAATAATAATCTTTTCAGATATATTGATTGCCGAACTAAAGAGTAGAACTATATAATAGTTTTTTTTTTTTATTTTAAGAGTGCGTCTGTTTGATACCTGTAGGAATTTAATGTATCTACAGATTCACTTTCCCTTCCTTAAACCTGGGCATTCTGAGCCCAACTTAATACCCAATCATAGCTCCCAATTAACATAAAAGGAAAGGAAAAGATGCCAATTACATCGATTCGGATTGCAATTACAAACTTTTATCGCTCAATTTGAGAGAGCGGTAATTGCTACGCTTCGGTTGCAATGATGCAACTTTTATTGTTTCTTTTTTGCTTTTTTGCTGCTCGTTGTGGCGGCAAGGCGAAATTGAATTGCTAATGAACTAAACATGAAAATTTAATTAAAATGCGCTTAATTCAGCAGCACCAAGATAGCACAAACACGAGCTAGAAAACAAACTAATATATTTTTATTGCATTTGCTTTGCACTGCAATATGCTGAGCATATTTGCTCATCAATAAATCACTTGATTTATGATTGAATATGTTTCTCATATTTTCTGTTTTATTAATTCATTAATTACTCATAATGATATATAGTATTTTAGCTTAATAAAGTGTTTGCCTAATTGAACCAAATTGCCAGTTGGTGATAAACTTTCGTTCTTTTTACAATGTTTATAACCCAACTCGGCTGTGAAAATACTAATGAGCTGAAATGCTTTAAAGCCGATTAAGGCCTAAATTGAGCAACGCACTTCGTCAAGTTAATGTCCAATTTTACAGAGTTGATTTGCAAAAAAAGGCAAAGTACTTTCACGTTTCTGGGTGGAGAGAATGACTGATTGGTTGACTGGCTGGCCGATGCGCCTCACTGATCGATGGCCATTTGGCCAGAGCTCAACGTTAATAACATTTTCATGGGCATTTCCACTACATTTCCTGGGACATCCAATCGAAACTCGTATTACTCTAGAGTCTAGACTTGTTTTGTGATACTTATCCAAAATATACCTAATATATAAATTAGGTTATTACAAGGTTAGAACCAGCTTAAAACGTGAGGAATTTAAAATAGCAATTTTGAAATCAAATGTATTTAAAAGGTATATATTTAAATATTTGCTAAATACTATTTTAAAAACTAGCAAGGTTTACCGTCTCGAGTTTAATTATATTCTGACAACCGATAGGTTAATGGATAATACTTAAGTTTATAAAGAAGGCACGATTTCAATGCAAATGAAAAAATATATGAAGGTTCTATTTTAAAATAAATAAAAAGAGACTATTTAATAAGTAATATATACCAGTTTTAGCTATTTTTAGAGCGGAATTTGTCGAGCTTAGTGCACTTAGAAATAATTATGTCAGAGTACGTTAGTTGATGCAGATGCTTCATAAGTTGTATAGAAGAAATCCTCGCCTTTATGAATATCTGTAGAGACTGTAATGGAGCTCGCCAGCATTTTTAATCAGAGTGTGCCTGCAGAGCTAACTTTAAATATCCCGAAAAATACTCAAATATTTGAAATTGTTCAACCACTGAAGTGTTATAATAATGAATCCGTGTTACGTTTCTCGTTTGCCCTCAAAAGTCTCGTGAAATCACGGCTAGCTCTTGAGAGGGTATTCTCTGATAGGTTCGAGTGCTTAATTGGACAGCCGACAGCAGGAATGGCTGTTAAGTGTCGTTGCTTTAGAGGAGAACCAGCCCGGTGTATAATCATAAGCAACATTGTCAATTACTCAATCATTGACAGGAAAGAACAAAAAAACTGTGCGAATTAGTGAAACGGTGGTGTCTACTATTAGAGTAATTATGACTCTGTCGGACACTTTGCTCGGCTTTGGGAGTGTGAAAAGGTCGAATGCGATGATTACTTGCGAAACTTGAATGGATTGATTGAAAAGGCGTTAGAGGAGACGCGGAATCAATTGGAATTAATGGCACCTGTTGCGGTGGCTGGAAGTTCCCAAACGGGTTAGGCCCTCCCCCCGTTATTCGGCCTAATTAACTTTTAATTACCATTTGTTCTGGCTTTCCCTGGGACCGCCGCTGGCCACGCTACCTACCACATGCAATTTAATATAATTTTATTTCAAAATAAACGTATTTATGCAATCAATTTGATTTTATTTTAGCTAATTAGAATGGCAAACACCACAGCAATCCTCTCCTCCTGGCCGCAAACTAATTTCACGCGCACACACAAAGTAATCAACAACAAAAAGGGCTGCAGAAATGTTCAAACAATTTGTGTGACATTGCCTCTGGATATTTATTAATTAATATATTTGAACACAGAATTTCATGTCTAATCAATGGACCAAACGATGGTCGGAAACCACAGCGACAACGACAACGCCAGCGCCAGCAGTCCACGGAGCAATAACAAAACATTTCAGTTTCAATTGACAATTCAATTCAGTTTGATCAAAAGTCAGGCCTGACACTTTTTAAGCCGATTATAATGGTTGTTTAGTCTCCCCAGCTCCCCGATCCAGAGCTTTGTGTGTATTTATACACACTCCCCAACGCACTCCACGAGTTTTTCTTCACTGCCGCTCCCGTACGTCCACTGTCTGCTTCCGTCTTTCAACCGATTCTCACATTTTCCTTGATTAGCTTTCCGATTTCTGCCTTTCTTCTGCCTTCTGCCATTCAGTTTCCCTTTTGAAAGCTTCTTATTGTATATTTCTGCGTTGAATAGGCGTCGAAGTAGGACAAGGCACACGTCAAGGTCAAAGCCAAGCAACGAGACGCGTTCAAAACGGAAGGAAAAGTAATCGATATAAAATAAATACTTTGTCCACACACAGTTTCCATGATCTTGAAATTGATTATGTTTGGAATTGCAACTTTGTAATAATACTTTAAATACTTTAAGCAAGTAAGTTCCATGGGATCGATTGAGATATACCCTGTTCCCTGGCTAAATAACTTTACTATGCCAAAATTAATGAAAAACTTAAATTAAACAAAGTGGAAGGCAGAAGAAAATGTTAACAAATTAGGACAATTGTTGCTAAGAATAAATTGCAAATCCAAATAAGACAAATGGTGTTAACCTTGCCCCTAACACCAATTTGTGCTGGCAACACAAATGAAGAGGTTGCTAAATAACCTCTATTGTTTAAGAGCCACATGCTTATCATCCGATTTTACTCAAATTTGTACAGCACATCCGCACAATATATCATTTTATATTTTATATATATTATATTATATATTTTTAATTATATTATTATATTTTATATTTGAACGAAAATCATGACTATAGCTTAGTTTAAGTTTTTCATCATTATCACGGACGGATGTGGTCGCGGCCAAATTGCTTGTAAAAATTTTTTAACTCTACCTCTTATAGGTCCACGGACAGACAGGTGGACAGACGGAGATGGCTAAATCGACTCGCCTGGTGATGCTGATATATACTTTATAGAGTCGGAGATGCTCCCTTCTGCCGGTTACCTACATTCGTATTCGTACTAAGAGCTACAATACACTTGTAACCTATGGGAACCCGGTATAAAATAAATATATATTTTCGATCAATTTTCGTGACTCTTACTGAACTTTGGACTTTTCCAGTTTAATTGGTTTTAAGTAAGATAATGATTGTTATGGGAATTATTATTAAACTATAAAGTACAAGCTCAATAACCAATTAATAGATGGTTTTAGCTTATAATTGGAAAGGCAATACTTCTAATTAATAATTCCAAGACTATGACTAACAATCCGAACTGTTTTTGTTGAATTCCTATACCTCCATTTAATTTTATTTAAACTTTAAGTAGGTAGCATTTTTAAACGAATTCCGTTTTATTGCTGCCCGCTTACACCCGACACATCATGCCGTCCCATGCAGAATCCCCGTCCCAGATTCCCCACAACTTAATAATAGTCCATGGCAGATTCGTTGCCATTGCATCAAGTGCATCTCTAACGTGCATTCGATTTCTGCTGCAACAGCAGCCGCAGCATAATTGCCACATGCGCCACAGAATTGAGTCCAGTTGTGGGGCTTATCACCGCACGACCGCCATGCCCATCACTCATACGCCATGTTTGTCCAGTCGATGCTTAAAAAGTTAATGACTAATTTTCACTGGCGCGCAGAGCGAAAAAAAGGCGATGCCTGCAACTGCCGTCAGTCGGTTTTTGGATGCCTGTCTGGCCAGAGATGTCAGTTGGGGCTGGAGAGGATGTAATGGGGAGGGGCAGCTGTTGGCTTTCCAGCTGCCATGGCTGCGGCACAGCTCTGCTGCTGTTATTTCAGCTGCACGCCACAGTCCTGGGCAAAGGGAGGTGGCTCTGCCTGCCTCCCAGCGCACACACTACACTCACAAATAAATCGTCCTGTCTTTTTCTTTTGTTTTCTTTATGTTACGAATTTTGTAAAACAATCTAGGGGTAAATTTAAATCCCAGATATTATAAAAGCTGGAACTAACAATTGTAGTGACAATTTTATTTTATAAGTAACTAATAAAAATAATGTTCAGAAAGATGTTTATCAGAGTTGTATTTCTTCTGAGTGTATAAGGGAGTAGTACCGGGCAGTGCCGCGGTGTAGCATCCATAGCATGCCGCCTGACGTTATAATTAATGAAAATTTGCCACGATTCTGTTGATGCTTTGGGCCTGCCCAAAAGTGTGCGCACAAAATAGATACAAAATCCGCAACTGCAACAGCACCAGGGCACTCTGCATCCAGAGCTTGGGCTAATATGATTTTGATTTTGGTGGTCGGCATTAGAATGCCATTAAGTTGTCGGTTTGTTGGTTTTCTTTTCAGCAGGGTTCACACACTGCGATTCTGGCGCGTCGATTTGCACATCGATGCATAAATTATGCATCTGTTGCACAAATGTGCTCATGGTGCCAGGCACTAAATGGGAATACTTGTGGCGGGGTCACAGCCCAGTGGAGTCTGAACACTTACAGCAGTCTGGCTGCATTTCCTGCATCCGAACTCCCATTTAAAGAGTTTGCTCGAGTGCAGCAGAACTCAATATGGTATATATGATATTTCGATTTAAAAAACAATTTACTATTTGCCAGATGCCACTTTATTTTATATCAAAGCGCTCAAGGCGAGAGTTTTCACATCAGTGACATCAGTGACGCCGCACTTAAGTGGCATTGTTTTTGTAAAGTTTCACGGATCGCTGATCGCGAGTGTGATCAGACAATCGTCTGGAACAACTGGCTTGCGCCCTGCAAAAAAACATAACGTCTAAAGAGGGTTAGAGATCCCTTCATTAAAGCCACAATATTGTATATTATATTCAATAATATTTGAAACATTTAAACACCGCTAACCTGCTCAAATTTTAATGTCTATTGAGGCGATTTAAGAACTCACAAGGGTCCGGAATCTCCTTCAAATTTACTCTTTTATTATTTTTCGTTTAAATAAATTAAATGAATAATATCCAGAATTGCAGGGACAGTTAAGAAACTGGCCCTTAGTTGGTCATAGTAATTACAATATCCTGTAAAAGGGTTTAAGGACGACAAAACATTATAAGGAATTGACTGAAGAATTTCTTATTTAAACGCGATTGTGTAAATATTCAGTAATATTTCTATAAGCGGCACTAATAGATTACAAGATAATTATAACTTAGTGCTAAAATAATGTAAGTAACAGACAGAAGGAAGCACCGCCGATCTTCTGCCATTTACAATGCAAACTAATCTTTCAGTTGTGGAGCTACACGGATGAAACTTTGCAGATAGTATTATTTATATAAGTATATAACGGGTCAAATCTGACAAGTATATATATAAATTAGCTAATCATTCTTTATGAATTCAAAATTTATGTTTTCATTTTATGAATAATATGAAATTTAATAATAAAATAAAGTGATAATTGATATAACTTCTTTATTTTTGAACATATATGCATATAACCAGAAATATAGGTTTAATTGAGACTTTAAAGTAATGCTTTAAATTTGATCGACATCGCTTAATAAAAATCGTATAAGAAGTTAGAAAAACTAGCATAAGTTCGGTGTATTTATTTATAAATATTTATTATACCTCTCGACGATTTCCAATACAGTCGAATCTATCCAATAGCAACCTCTAAGGCTATACATAGATATTCCCGAAGATAGCTTCCTTTCTTGTTTGCTCACGAAAAACGTATAGCTAAGCTATAGTCTTGAATATCTCCTGCGCAGAGGTGAACTAAAAATTTGAGCAACATAGGATGATAATCTTGGGAGTTGTTACACAACACATATACACATATACACAATTAGTATGTATTAAATATATTATTATATATAATAAAGCCGCAGATGCTTTGTCGATCCGAACTATGATTACAATATGGGAAGAACCGAAAGGGAATTTTGTTTGAGTTTTTGTTTTGTTTTCTCGTTATGTAAATCGTTTCTATAAATCGCGCACACTCGATAGTAGCTTTCTAGTTCAAGATGTACCACTTATTTATTTTCCGCATACTTTTTTAGTTATTTAGGCGTGATATTAAGCCAAAAAAATATCCGAGTCCCCAATATCCACAGGTAATACTTCAGCATAGCAAGTGCTGGGTACATTTGTCATCCGAGATTACGACTTCCTACTTGTTTCCTTCACCTAATTTCCCCTAATAGGAAAGTTGGATCCCTCCCCCACTCGTGGGTCTGCCCGAAAAGTCCCCCTCCTTGAGACCCGCTGTGAGTTTTACCTTTTTGATTTATGGCCCCGAAAAGTCGCGAATGCAGCGCGCCCCTGCAGCCATTGTTAGTGGAGACAAAGTAGACAAAGTAGCGTGCGAGCAGGGAAAACAACTGCAGGCGGCGAAAAATGTCTGCATTCTACAATTGCGATTTGCGAACTGCGAATTGCATTTTCCATGGAACGTAAATGGAAGCTATTTAGCAAAATGTGCACGAAAAGCAACAGCATCCCAGCTTGCCAGCTAAAAAGATACAGCGTGCAAGGGGGCCAGAGGGCCAGGGGGCGTGGCAGAGGGGACGAGTGGCAGAGGAGGGGGCTGGAGGTACATGGGTTCGGCGGCTTTGCTCCGTTTTGAGGTCAATGTACAAAGCATGCAACCAGGGAGCATTTATTACGACTTAATGCGCTCCCCGAGGGAACGAGGGGGATTTCGGTGGGTCGCCCGGGGAGGCCGGGGGAGGCTCTAATTTCGTGTTTAAACTGCTTTTCACACAACCACTCACACACACATGCGAGACCAGCTGGATGGCTGCTCGCCACAAAAACATAAAAAACAAAAATATGAACAGAAACATTTGGGGCTCACGGACGCCGAACGGCACCCTGCTCTGAGAAGAGCAACGCGGCTCTTCTGGCAGTCGGGCATGCCCTGCCCAGCAGGGTATCTCTCTCCCAACCAAAGCAATCACAGCGCACTAAGAATGCGGCGAACAAGTGGAAAAAAGCAAAAAACAAAAAGGGCTGACAGCAGGAGGTGCAACAAAGACGGTCTAAAAGAAGGGGCGGTGTTGCAAGGAGGGGGGTTCAGCTACAAGCAGAAGACTGGGAATCTCGCCAAGGCACTCACACACACTCGCATGACAACAGCGGAATATATACATATACAACAAATACAATGAAACACAAGACATAAAACCCAAAATAAACAAGAATGTAAACTAATTTCAACGCGCCGAAGAATTTATACTCTTTGCAATTTGAAATGAAAGTCATTAGACAAATCTATTCGTTATCAAAACGTGATTGTTTGTGACTATAATGTTTATATTCCCGGTATCCATAGAGTACAAGATTATTGTAACTTAGTGCTAACTCAGAATGTATGAAACGGGCAAAAGGAAGCATCTCTGACCCTAGCCTCATCAGCCGAATCGATTTAGCGATTTCCGTCTGTCTGTCCGTTATAATACAAACTGGTCACTCAGTTTTTAAGATTGAAGCTAGTATAAAAGTCAAAACGGAGATCGGACGGCTATATCATATAGATGTCATAGATATTAATTGAAGAAATGGTATTTTCCTACTGTCATTGAATCAACGGAAATAATCAATGAAGAAACGATGTAGTAACCTTTTTACCCTAATTCGCAGAGTTATAAAAGTTGAAAGATAAATTTTGTTATCTGTGACTAAGGGAGTACAAGCGAATGTGGTAAAAAAATAGGTTAACTACTTTTTCATATTATTTTATATAATATATTTTATAAAATATACATTTCCTTATTTATTTTCCGATATGATATAGTCGTCTGATTTTTATAAAATTAAAACCTCAAATCTGAAATCTGAAATCATAAGAAATGACCATATTTCGGTTTAGATGGATTTATATTGAAAAACAGCAGACTAATACTGGTTTTCCTAATAATTGTATAAGATGTAGTGCTCCGATCTGGCATTTACATATACTATATGACTAATACTGTAAGAGTAGTTTGCGTATAGGCGGACAGACGGACAAACGGACTTGTCTAGATTGCTTCGGCTATTGATGCTGATCAAATTGTAAGATTTTTGATTGTGTTGCGCGTAGTATTAAGGCTCTTGGCCAGATAGTATAGTATATTTTACGAGTAGTAGAGGGCAGAAGCTCCGGCTCGTGAACGGTTGAATGTAGGGCGCAATTACGAGAGGGCCGCCTCGCCTGCTGTTGCACAGCATCTCTACGTGCACTGCAATGGGTCTGCCCCTTAACGTGTTCAGTTTGGTGATCGATTTGGCATTGCCTGTGGGCTCGGGGGCGATAGGGCGTGGCGACTGGCCAGGAAAAGCGAGAGTGCCGCTTTGGCCCGCCAAAATCTTGGCAAGACACCATGCTAAAAAGGCCAAAACGAGCTGCTGGCAAATAGCAATGGCAAGAAGTGGCACCAGGGCAACGTGACCCGCAGGAAGAGCCGCAGCAACCACTGGCAATTGCAACCTATTATATTACACTTTCGACGTCATCGCGATGCTGCTGTTGCAGCTGTAGTTTCAGTTGCAGTTGCCGTTTCGGAGTCACTTAAACGAGATAAATCAACGTGGGCGATTACACAATATCTCAGGGTGATTGTCTCCCCCCTTGCCGGCTCATGCCTGTGCATGACTTGGCAAAAAGTGCAACAGCAACAACAGCAGCGACTGCAACTGCAACTGCAGCCCACAGTCGGCAAAAGACTCGCGCCATTGGAGCAGTGGGTCGCACTTGGGGTCTCGTGGAAATACTTGTGTGTATGTGGAAAGACGTGGAAAACCTGTAAGACAAAAGTAGACAAAATCAATAGCACACACGCACGCACACTGGCGCACTGGGGCGACACTGCAAATAAACAGAAATGATGACAGCAGTGGCAGCGGCAACAACTGCTGCCTTTTCATTGCTGAAGCAGGCAGTTACTCTGCCCCGCCAGTTGTTGTGTTTTCAGCTTTATGAGCGATAATTAAAGTTAAATGCCCGGGCTGCGAAGCTGCGGATGTTACTCGTACTGCTGGCTTCAGCGATACTTTTGCCCGAGACTGCAATTTGTTGTGTTTTTGTGGAAAAATAAAATTGTAATGACTACTCTTCGGATAAAAGAATGTCTTAGGTTCACCATCGGGTTCCCTTGCATTTGGCGGAGCGAATCGAGGTCAGCTAGGCAAGAACCGAAAACGAATCCAAAGGAGATTATCTGGGAACCCCAAGTAAAGATGCAGCTCAGAGGGTCGAGCTAAAGCCAAAACAAAATAAAGCCACGTTAAGCAAAGAATAAACAAAAACATGCAAAACCAAAACTAGCAACAGCAAAATGTCATGTTTGGTGGCGGCAGTACCCAAAAAAAAACAAAACAGAAATAAACAAAAAACAAGAAAACACAAAAACAAAAGCAAACAGATAAATAAATCAAAAAGAGTTCAACGACCAAAAGTCGAAATGATTTCCGACAGCCAACGAAGAGGGACGACGACATCGGGCAGAAGCCGACGCGATGATGGGTACTGTGGGGTCCGGGGGCTGGCGATAAGGGGGGCGATAAGGGGGCCGGCGATGGGGCCAATTGACAAAACATTCGCGGCGCGTTAATCGCACCGAGAGTTACAGATACAATAGCGGCGATAGCAGATAGGCAGCGCTTGCGTGTGGATGGAAGCAGAACCACCGAACCGAAATCGGAATCAGAGCCAGCAACCTGAAACCTGAAGAAACCTCAGCCTGAACGCAGCCATGACGGTGGTTAAATAAGTTTATGCATGATTTGCATGCAGCTACAACAGCAGCCATTTAATTGAAACGCCAAGAGCCCGGCCAAGTCTCAGCTAAGCAAACAGAAGTCGGGCAACCGGAGAGAGCAGAGTATACGGCGCAAAAGGAGTAGTATCTGCATCTGCATCTGCATCTGTATCTGGACGCAGCCAGGAAGCCGCCACGCCGAGGTCTGCTCTGCCGCCCACGCGCCGCCCATGGAAAGTCGGCAGCTACTGCGGCTCATCAGCGGCCATTTGGGGCTGATAAATGGAGGCATGTTGTGCGTATCTGCCAGATACAAATACAAGCACAAATGCCTGCAGTCGTTCGCTTTGTTTCTGCTGCTGCGCTGCGCATTTTTAATGAGCGGAAATTAGTTGGCATTGCGGCAAGATGTTTCTGTGGCTGCCCATTTAAGTAGATACAAATGTATCTGTAAGTCATAAATTCACAATCAGCCAAGCGCGTGCCTCGCCGCCGTCTGTTTACAAAGCTTGCCACTGACATGTACGATTATTGAACCGATTACCTGTCAGATAAATTATGCGCAAATCGGTTATTAGTGTTCTCCAGCCTCACCTGCTCGAAGGGGATTTAATAAACGCCTCGATCATAGTTCGGATACGAAGAAGTCGCCTATTTTTGGCCGCTTCTTGTGGCTCACACTGCCACTTTTGGCTCTCTTTTTTGGCAATGCAACTCGCAGATATATTTAGAGTAGCCGCTTTTAGCACAGTCTTGGCACGACCAGGCAAGTCCACAGATATACACACTCGAGCAAATCCGTTTATAGCCATAAAGCGCTTCTGAGAGATACATCAGCCAGACTGAATGCATCCAAGAAATGTTCATCTCTTCTTCGGTTAACCTTAAGACTAATTAACCTGGAGTCAATTAATTATATACTCGCACAAACATAGTTCCACATATATTTACATGGTGTGTACACTAGAGACATCATATACCCCAATTTATCATAGATTCCTTTGTACGTTGAATCATAACTGCTACTAAAAACATTCCCAATTTCACTTGGCCCCAAAGAGTGCGTTCTAAAGTATCTACATGTATCTGTAACGCCTTAGAGCACTAAATTCTTAAGCGTTTCCGCAATATCGTCGCTACACTCACCTGTCTGATGACTCCGAGGAATCGTAGCGATCCAGACACCGCTTCTTCGTGCCCCTTGTCCCACTTCCACGCTCTGATGCCGCCTTGCCGGTTGCCGGTCCTAGCCTAGTTGTTGTTGTTGTTGCAGTCTTCCTGGCGCCCTGATAGAGCTGAGATCGCAATGCGTTTATATCCAATTTGGCTGCCTGTGCCCCAAGTCCACCGGACACGCAGCCCGCCCCCCGTTTGGTGCCCTGCACGATGCCGATGCTGCTGGGTGTGCTGAAGGGTCGCGCTGGCTTTGCCGGCGGCTTCAGTTCGATATCCACGGCGGACGGGGGAGCGGGGGCCGGCAGCTGGGGGGTGACAGTGGGTGTGTCTGCCGTTGCTGTACGTGCTGCTGTCTCCTGTGTTGCAGGCGTAGCTGGTGGTGTGTTGGTGTTGCTGCTGCCGCCGGCGCCAATTGTCAAACTGTTTAAATTGACGCTGTTTTTCAGCTGATCAAACAATGACAAAGCCGTGCTGGCGCTGAACATTGGCTTTCCCGTTGTGGCCGCCACCTTGGCGGGGGCTGGTGGGGGCAGCAGGGCAGCAGCCTCAGCCGGCGACTCTGCAGTCTTCAACGTCGTATCCTTCGGCTGGGTGGCAGACATTTTCCCTGGCTTATTTCACTTGTTTCACTTTAGCTTTCGGTTCTACGGAGGCTCCTTAATTGCCCCAGGCGGCTCGAGCCGAGGCAAGGCGCTCCAAGTGCTCGCCGCACATCCTAAGTATGTATATTGTCTACAGTCGATGGAAAGCCAATTTTAATTGCTCTAATCGGATGCGAGTTCTCGGTCAGCAGTTTAGGACGTGCACTGCCAATGGCCATTTAGTATCCACAAATTGAAGTATTTAATTCGCCATGAACTTGCACTTTTGTCGGTCCGGTCCGGTCGGCCTCTCCGATTACGAGGGACGAGGATATATTTTAATTCATTCGCTCTGCTGGCTGCACTTCACTCCGGCCGGCACTTATGACACACATTCTTCGATTTGACTCGAATTCGATTGAAATTTCACTTGATCAGCATTTAATTAAACAACGTTGCGGATTTGATTTTGGCTGCGGTTTGGCTTTCGGTTCGATTTTCGGTTTTTGGTTTTCGGTTTTCGGTTTTGCGTGGGGCTCTTCGATTTGGGGCTCCGTTATCAAGTGTTTCACTGTGCTTTATGGCTTTGTGAATGGCTGATTGTTGTTTCCGGTGCACGCCCGAAAAAACATACTGCAAGACAGACAAAAATCGCCAGATTCGCGGATTTAGGTAAACGTGATTAGAACCGAAAATTCGAAACTGGTTCTAGTTCGGCCTTTGTTTTGCGGCAGCTAGCAAGTCTAATCCACTGCACTTGCATTCCACTCGCACCTGGGGACGGGGCCAACTTGTCTGGCTTGCTAGCTACTAGTAATTAATAGCGCTTAATTGATTGGGCTAGCTGAACGCTGAACGCTGAACAGTGAGGGAAGCGCTGCGCTGCACTGCAACTGCAAAATACGAATTCCGTAACCCCGCCGATTGGCAAACGAAAAAGCTGCGATCTCGCCACGAAAAAAACTGCGGGCTGCTCTCGCTCTGCCTGCCGACTGACTGGCGAGTGGGGCCGAGCGCCACTACCCGGCCGAAGTGGGGAGCCGACGCCATCCGAAGCGGGAGCCGAGCGCCAGCCGAGGGGCTTAACCAACTAGAACCGGGCACAAATCAAGATACGAAGCTCACGCGAGCCAAGAACGAAGGCAACGAACTGCCGTTCGTGCGCGGACTGTTGTCCGAGGGGGGACGAGGTGTGTGCAGGCGAGGCGATGTTCACTTTTGATTTCTGTGCAGCGGCAGCAGGTTTTCTCGGCAGGCAGCGACGAGAGAGCGGGGGTATCTGGGAAAGCTTGTTGCGCCACAACGTGTATTCGTGTGCGAGTGTGTGTGTTTGAACTTCTGGGAAGGTTCGGTCTCGGGCTCGGCCTTTCTGCGGTCCAGCGTTTGCTAGTTTGTTAGTCGCTGCCGAGGTGTCCGCGGGTGTTCGGTTCGAGTAGGTGGCAAGTTTACTCGCACACACGCAGGCCCTGCTGCAGCTACCTGTTGATATGTGTGGGAACTAATCAGAATACGAGAGGTTCCTGCGCGAAACCGGTTTGCCTCAGAACTTGAGCTTCGGCGGTGAAATGCAGATATGGGGACACACTGCAAACTAAACTAATTTGGTTTCCCTTGCCCAAGGAACCTCAAAGCTTCCCATAGAGCAAAAGTAAACAAAGACAAGCAAAACCAAACAATAACAACGCAATGGAAAAAAACGAGCTAGCAAACACAATCCAAAATCGCTACTGTTATCAGAGACCAAAGAGAGACAAGAGAGGGCGATCGCTCGGCTCATTCACACACGCACACAGCCCCTCATGCGAAGTCACGTCATGAAAACAAAAACAAAACAGACAAGGAACAGCCGCGGACAGTTGAGGCGGCAGTGGTGGTGGAAGCGAGAAATCAAAGCCAACACGTGCTTTTATTATGTACGTTACAGGCAAGTGTGCGTACGCGAGCTTGTGCTCGTGTGCGTATATGTGATGCAACTCTGAGAATGCAAAGGCGGGTGGGACAAGGACAGCGCATGTTTCCGAATGCCATTTGTGTGAGTGCGAACTCGTTTGGTGGCCAGCCTTGTTGTTGTTGTTCTTCCAAGAATATTTTGGTTCTTATTGGGATCTGTGCATATGTACATTTGTATGTTTGTATTCATATACACTGCTCTAAATTTAAACTCGATTGCACCTTTAAAAAACGTTAAATCTTCAGGAAACAAATCACACCACTGATTATTTCCTATTCGATTTTATATGTAAATGACATTTCCCGAGTACGCGATTGCACAGCGCGAGAGCGAGAAGCGAACTAAGTTTGCGGTTTGCATTTGCTTTTGCCAATGCATTTTCCTCAAGCCCCATCAGTGTTGCCAAATCAGCTATTTTATTATAATGCTTAGCTTTTTTTATTATTGAACTGCGGGTATATTCAACGATGTAGGAAGTCCTGGTGTTTTAAATTTGAGATCGGATTTGTCATCTTATTTTTGTATACTCTGTGAGCTCATGATGGTTTTTAATCCACTTTCTAACCTATTTTATCGAGAGTAATCATTGAAGAACACTTCCCCCTAAGATTCCGTGTAGAGAAACAAAAAAAAAGAAAAGAAAAAAAAGGATGACTTCATGCTGTACTCTTCTCATACAGTTGTCTCTCTGAGTGGCGTATTAAAAAAATATGATCTATTTATTTTATTAATTATTTAATTTAAGTTATTTGCTTACTTAGACACATGGACATGACACAAGCCTACAGATGATACATATTTGGTTCATTTTTATGTAATTACAATTATATAAAAATGCCACCACAATTGCTTAATAGCTTCCATGTTTATTACTCGATTTTACTCTAATGTTTGGGTATGTCAAATTTTGTTAAGTTTGTTTAAAGTTTCTTTTTTATCCCTCTTATCATAGTAAATAGAAATATTTTTGTATTAAAAATTCAAACAAAGCCAATGTGCGAACATGAAATATACACTTGAAATTTCATTTTTCTGTCAGTTTTTATTTTGCAAACAATTCATTGACTCACTTGATGTATAAAATCGATTAAGTGTTTTTTCCGAATATACATACATATGTATATTTAAATCAAACTTTGGGGGGCAAAAGCATAAATAGCGGTAATATACCGTTTTTTCCCAGAAGATCAAGACAGAATAGAAAAATGAAATGTGTATAGAGCTTGTTGATAGTGTTAAACATGTGTAATCTTAGATTTTGTTTTCATTTTAATATATTTTGATTTAATTTGTTTGTTTTATCACATTTTACTTAAGACAATCCATTTAACAATTATGACAAAAAAATAATAATAATGGAATAGAAAGGAATTGTTTTGGCGTGCAGAGTGAACATAAAATTTCATTTCAATTTCTTACATACATATGTATGTATGTATGTTTTCCTACATAATATAATGTTTGTTTCTCATGTCACGCCGAAAACAGATTTTTTGCAGCAAAAGTTGGCAGCACTGAACACCACTGCAACAGAGAAAGAGAGAGAGCAAAATACTAACAAAGAGAATAGGCGATCTAAATTGGAAGTAAGCTATAAAAGAGAGAGGATAGCATGCAAGAGCTGTGCCTTTTTAATCTTTTCCTTGTGTCTCGTCCATTGATCTTATAAAAATGTCCTCTTAATTCTAAATTCTAAATTTTTAGAATTTAAAGTATGTTCAATTTTAAAAGTAGAAGAAACACACACACACACAATTCTCAGCAACCAATTTGCATTGGAAAGCCAAATATTGCAAGTCCAATGCTGCGAAGCATCTGTTATGGCAACACAGTAATGTTATTTGCGCACAGCCACAAATGTTGCCGATGTCAAGCGGTCGATCGACTCTTGTGTTGCTATAAAAAGGCAGATTATACCAGAGCAGCCATAAAAACCTCCCTCCAACAAGCTGTAGCAGGCAGCTGTTGTCAGTGAGCAAGTGTGGCCGCTCTTTGGGATATTTACTTTACGGCGAATTAATAATCGTAAGCAAGTTTATAAACCAAATCGGTTGGGTGTGGATCTACACTTATATAAAATTCAAATGAAATGATTCCTTTGATTAAATTCTTTATCAATTTAGTATGAATATGAAGAGTATTAATTTAAAATTTAAGAACGATATTTCGAAATTTAATGGTAAATTGAACATTATCTTGTGCAGGGATTATGTAATCCATAGAAACCATTTTATTCCCCCTTATTTGAAAGAAATCGTTTTATTTTTTCTTTTTTCAGCATTGATGTATTAAACAAAGATCATTAAAATCTAACCTTCTCTATATAATTTATTTTTTATAAAGCTTCTGGTATACGCTGAACTATAGCTCTTTGGAAAGAATTATTCTGGATTTCTATTTGGATGGATGTCCGGCTAGATCCCAAACTTGACTTTACTCTATGGTTTTTTTGTTCTCCTAATAGAAATGGTTTACACTGGGACGCTAGCCCGATTTTATCCTTATATTTATACATAATTATTTATGTAGAGACTTCTTCTAATGAACATTCCTAGTTGACTAGTTGGAGCACTGACTGCAGAATTCGTTGAATTTACCTATATTACTTTATCTATAATACTTATCGGTATTTATTACTTTAGATAACTTCCATTACAATCAACACATAAACTTATACATATGTAGAAATTACTGAAAATCTTAATTCTAATATACTGTTATACTGTACCAATTTTCATTTTAATATACTGTTATACTGTACCAAATTTTTAAACTTGGCAGATTGTGTTATTACTCCCTGAAATAACGCAATCTACCAAGTTTAATTAAAATAGCTTAAAAAAGTATATTTAGTATATATATTCTTAATCAGCATCACTAATCGATTCCGTCTGTTAGCTTAAAACCAGAGGTCTTTGAGACACTATGACCTACCAAATCAGGCAAGAACATTCTTATCACTTGCACGCAGATCAAGTTTGTTTCAAAATATGGCCGCCCTACAAAAAGATACCGATCGGACGTACTCTGGGTAAAATAGGATAAGATAACACAATAAGTAATTCTATATCCATCTCTCTTCCAACTACATTCAGATGGTTAGTCCAGTCTCAAACCGTTATTTCGAACCAAAATAAACCTTTTTTCAATACAGTCAAGGAGGCATCTCCGACCCCAAAAACTATATATGTATATTCTTGATCAGCATTACAAGCCATTACAAGCCATGTCCGCCTGTCTTACTTAGCTGCCATACTAACAATCTGACCAATATTACATATTTTCTTGCTTTTTAAGATATCCAAATGAAACTTTATCTATTATATGATTATAAAATCAGATTCTTGTTTTTATATAACTGTTAAAGAATTTAAGAAATTCACACGAAATGATTTCTGAGCACCACCTCTGTAGTTAAAAGATCAATGACTATTTATTCCAAGCAAAGTCAATTGCTTTTCGTGAGGGTCTTAAGAATCACCGACACTGGCCATCCTATACAATCATTATAATTTCTAATAGTGTTTAGTGTTCATTAGAAAATAAAATAGACAAGATATATTTGTAAATTAAATATTTTATTACCCGTGGTAATCGTTTTCTTAACAAGATTAGTTCATTTGCACTCCATATCACTTTACTAGACTTGTGTAAAACGTTCTAAAATACTGCTTTAAACATCGTACAAAAGAATAACAATTATGGTCTAAACCTAAACTTGAGCACACATGCGTAGACAAACAGTGTAAAATAAGTTAATAACTAGTTGGTAGTTGTAGTACCTAAAGGCATTTACAGATGGTTTATATATACAATATACAAAGCTTATGACTTGGCAATGACAAAGCGTTCACGTTTATGTTAAGCGCATTTGGTGGGGTTTTGTAAACGTTAATTGGGGTTCCACAGGAATTTACGAATAAAGAGCTAGTTGCGTCTTGAAACATTCAGGCGAACTATGTCCGCCATACAGAGGTAGGAATCGCCCGCTCTCCTTCACTCCCAGCTCAAGGATGTCACGTCCATACAGAGGTAGGAATGAGACCCTCTTTGCTGGTGCCGGGCGGCGTGAGCACCTCCTTGTTGAGGAACTCCAACGGCAAGTTCACCAGGTATCCCTAATGGAAAAGGGGTTCGAGGGTTAGCATTAAATTACGAGTAAAGTTCACCTCTTCTGATCGGGATTTGTACCTGAATTTCGTTGGCTCGATTGGCCGCCAGCTCTGGATCCGTCTTGGCCAACGGCGGATCCTCCTGGTACTTCCGCAGACTGGCAAAAGTCGTGACAAAGTCCGTGGGAATGCACTTGAACACCTCATCGTAGATCTCCGTGTTCCGTGTGGAGATCCGACGCCAGGTGCCATGCCAGAATTTGTCGCAAATGGGATCGCTGGTGTCCAGCTCCGATCGGCTTGAACCCTCCTCTAAGAGGCCTGTGTCCAAAGGACGATTAGATGCAAAAAAGCCAAACGGGAACAACTCGCTACTTACCCAGATGCTCCTTGAAGAGATATTTGCGCAGGCGTCCGGCAAACACTCCGCTTGGATACTTCTTGCCGTTCATGCGGCCATCCTCGAACTCCTCGTCTATAATGATGGCCGCGATCTCCGAGTCCCGCTTGCCGATCATCGAGCGGTCGTTGATGTTCGCCGACCCACAGATCACAACGCGATCATCGGCGATCAGCAGCTTCGAGTGCACGTAGATCAGCTCCGTGATGGGAGTGTTGTTCAGGAAGGAGTGATTGCGCAGGCTGTGGAAGGAGATGTAGTTCTGTGGCTCGGCCACACCTGCCTCTTGGAGGCGGGTTAAAATGGCAGTCCGACCCCTGGAAGATGTATATAATGTAAATAAGAAAATGGTTGAAATCGAATACTTTTTAATATCAAGATGAGTAACGCTATATGATTTTTTCGAGATGACTCTTTCGAGAGCAGGCTTCAAGCTATCTTGAAATGGTGTTGAAAGTGTAGAGAGAGCCATCTAGAGGCCGCTGCTCCCTTGTGTGCATAAAGCGACATCTAACGACTGTAAGCGTGCACACTTATTCTCAAGCATTCTAGATCTTTACGCACACATAGGCAGGCACATGCTTGATCTGTGTATACCCTGCAGTTCTCCATGCAGAGACAACGCTCTCACTCGAAAAATAATGATGAATAGTCGATAAATAGATGATGAAATAGTCTACGAATAATTTGATGAATGATAAATTGACGAATAGTCGATAAAATAGGTTGATGAATTATCGTATTGGAATTAGAATGAAATGGAGTAAAATGTTAATGACAAGACCATTCAATATTTGTGAAATTTGTCACTGATGACAGCCTAGGACATGACCCAACATGAAAACAAAACCTTCTTTTTGGTGACCTCCTAATGAATAACTGATGACAGGCACTGCAGGCTAATCACAAATGTAAGCACAGTCTGTTTTTACGGTGTCAACTTTATCAAGATATATATTTTAGGATATATATGCCATTATACCCACTTGCTTGCATATTACAATTCAATTGTATGGTCGTTACTCATCTTGTTACTTAAAGGTCTTTGTTATAACGTCAAGAAGTTCGATTGGGGAAAGCTCACCTGGAAATAGATGCATAGTTCCAGTGAGTGATAGCCCGGACGGCGATTCCCGTACTGCCACCCACATCACCCTCGAAGCCCGGCAGCAGCGGCATTATCACGTACACGCGGAACGCCTTTCGTTCCCTAGAAGAGAGGCAGAGGTCAGATCATCAGGATATATGTACATACTTATATGGCCACCACTCACTTGTGCGCCCGCACGATCCGCTTGAACAGCGTCTCGCCGATCTGGTTGCGGACATTGTTGTGGGACCCCGGCACGCCCATGCCCAGCTGCATGGTGATGAAGAACTGGTTCTCGATGTACACGTAGTGCTGCGCCTTGGTGATCGTCTGGATGTAGGCATCGTGGATGGACTGCTCCACCAGATCCGCCTCGATGAAGCCACAGCTCCAGGCCGAGACGCTGCGCAGCAGCTGGCAGGTGACCCGCTGCTGGCGACGCTGCTGCAGTTGCTGGAGGTGTGAGTTCAGCCTCACCTGGTGGTAGCTCTTGGGCATTAGGTAGGGGAAGCGTGTGTTGTCGCGCAGCTTCTCCAGCTTCATGGCATTCCATCGCTGGATAAAGTGGCGAGCGACATCCCTGGCGGACGCCCCAACCACACAAAGACCCACGTCGTGCCACGGCATCCGCGGTGTGGTGGTGCGGTCGATGATGTCCACGAAGGGCGAGTTCAGATTCATCCAGTCCTTGAGTATGAAGTTGGAGTAGTCCTTTCCGAACCAATACTTGGCCTGGCCGTAGAACTCGCTGAGTATCTGCGTGCTGCTGGCGGCCACCGTTACCTCCTCCTGTTCCCTTGGCCCCGACTTGAGGGTTACCTCGAAGTCCGTCACATCCTGCGTCTCAATGGTGTACACCTCGTCGGGCTTATCCTCCGCCGCCTCAGTGGCAGTGAGACGATTCATAAAGTCCTTGCCCATGCGGGCGCCCTTCATGGCGTTGTTCTTGAGCCGGTCCAGCACGTTCTTGCGCTCCATCTCCGGCGTGTTGAGTTTCATTCCCTCCAGCGCAATGCTGGACTCTCCGGGCGTGTTCCCGGGACTCGAGACCAGCATCGAGGGTATCAGTAGGCGGTCACCGGGCTTCAGGGTCCTCAGCTCTATGCTGGTACTGGGCTCATCGGGCGACGGCGAGGGCGATCGCTCCTTGACGGTGGATGTCTCGTAGTGGGCGTTGCGGGAGGATTTGCGCGATCCAAAGGCAGAGTCCGTGTCGTCCTTGCTGAAGTAGAGGCTTGGCGTACGACGCGTGCTGCCGGAAACGGAGGCCGTCGAAATGCTGCCCAGATCGGTGAGGCGGTGGTGGTGATCGTCCCAGCGACCGTAGCACAGGTCGATGCCTCCCATGAAGGCATAGGTCTGATCGATGACCACGATCTTCTCGTGGTGAGCCCAGAGCAGGATGCCGCCCCTCGCGTGATCCGGATGCCGCATCACCTTGATGTTGTCGTGCTTGGCCAGCGTGGACTTGCTGTAATAGCTGTTAATGCCCAGCGCCATTTCCACCTCCTTGTAGAGCAACACGAAGACGCGCACACCCTGCTCCGCCTTGCGCAGCAGAATCTTGTCCAGGCGCCAGTAGTCGCCGTCCAGCGCGGGCCGCTTCATGTAGATCTCGGGGCTGAGCCACCAGTCGGCGATGTAGATCTCCTCGGTGGCAGCCTCCAATCCATCCGCCACGGCCGACATGTACTGCGCACCGTCCACATACCACGAGGCCTGCGTGTTGGCGCGCATGGGGGCATAGGACATGTGCGGGTTCGGCAGCGTGAAGTCCCGCGCATACGAATTGGCCGTGTGCTTGAGGTACTGCATCCATTCCTTGCACTTGCGCCGCGTCCAGCACTTGAGAACGATATGCCGGTTGTTGGTCAGCACCTGGAGCCCCTTGCGCATGCCCGTCTGGTAGATGCCCGTGGAGACGTCGAAGCCCTGGTCGAACAGGATCACCGCGCGGATGCTGCCGTCCGTTGGGCGGATGTAGCCGAAGCAGGTCTCCTTGACGAAGAACCAGCGGCTGCGCCACGTTCCGCACACCACGTCCGAGCAGAAGTAGTTGCAGCGGACGCAGCAGTTCTTCTGGAAGCATCCAAAGAAGTTGCATCCCGCCTGCCCGGGCCTAGTCGAGCCCGTCCGCTTCAGGATCACGCCCTCCTTGCCCTTGATGCCCATGCCGGGCACGAAGGACACGTTGGAGACCTCCACGAAGTTCAGCTGCAAGTAATAATGAGGATTAGCAGGAAATTAAATATAATACACCGATTTCTTACCGTTTCGTGGTGGGATCTGTACAGACTAATGTTCAGCAGGTTGTACAGATAATCCTCCAGCTGCTTGATCCTCACGGCCAGGTTCTCCACTGTGACCAGGCTCTCGGGTCGGTTGGGGAACCGCGGCAGCTTCCGCTTCTTTTTCTTCTTGCGCTTCTTCTGGATGCGGCGGGGCGTGAGTCCGGCCAGGATGGAGCTGTGACTGGGACTGATGATGGCCATTGCATTGCTGCCGGAGCCATTGTTGTTGTTGCTGTGGCCCTGGCCACTCACCGGAGTGCTGGACTGCTTGACCTTCGTGTGGGCGGGCAGGTCCTTAAGGGTGGACTCGTCGGCCATTTGACTGGCGGTGGCCTTGAGCGTGGTCCGCTTCTCCTTGTGACTGCGACTGGGAAAGGGAATGTTGAGCGAGGTGCGGAAGAAGCTGAGCTGCTGGTGCAGCGAGTTGAAGTGCTTGTAGCGCCGCTTTATCGTCCACTTGAAGGGGCCGTGAGTCAGCTCGATGGTGTACCTGGATGGTAAAAGTTTAGATCAGTAAAAGAGTCACCTAATGAGGCGCTCACTCACAGATTGGGATTAAGCAGATGTGTGGTGACGCTGCGCTCTGTGTCCACGATCCGAACGTGAATCTCACGGCCCGGAATGAAGACCTTGCGCTGAAAGGAGTTGAACTTGACGCTGGGGCCGTAAATGCTCGTAAAGGGGATCTCGTGGCGCAGCACCACGCTGTTGTTCTCCTCGTCATCGAACTCCTCCTCGTCGTCGTCCGTCTCCTTGCGCTCCACCAGCACCGGCTTGTCGCCAACATTCGACAGGATGGTGACGGAGTCCGGAAAGGCCAGTGTCTCGTCGTATTCGGAGTCGACCAGCGAGAATTGGAACTCGGGCAGGCATCGGCTTTGATGCTCGGCTACCACATCGTCCGTGCAGTCCCGGAATACCTCCTCGTCCTCCTCGTTGTTGGAGTTCTCCGTCGAGGCATCCGCCTCCCGACTGCCCCGACTTCCCTTCTCGATGTCCGAGTCGGTCGTCGCGTAGGGCGGCAGGACTGCTCCGCCGCCGACGCCTTGAGCCTCTGCCATGGCCTCAAATTGGGCAAAGTAGTAGGAACTGTCTAGATCATCGTAGCCACGATTGACGTAGCCACTGTAGTGGGATGGCCGGTACACATCGTCCGTGGGGTATTCAGCTGAAAGAAGGAGGAATCCTTAGTACGCTTATTCAATCTACAAGGAAAACCCTTGGTTTCAAAACAAAGTTTCCCAATTCGTAATTAGCGATCTCTCTATCTAAAGCTAGCATTTTCTAAGTGCAATTCACCATGTCAAGTGTAGTTCCCCGCACAGTGCAAACAGCTCAACTTCTTATCAATATTTGCTTCACTTTTCAAAGTACTTTGACTACCTCTATACCCTCCCGACAATTGTGGCTTTTCAATTAGCTGAAATTACGTTTGGTGTTCCATCTACACAGCCATGCATATGGGCAATATGATTGTTGAAGTGCAGGCAAGGTATCTACATTTTGCAGTCGAAACTCTGTAATGTGTAATTAGCGCATGATTTCTCCGTTTACAGAAATACAGAAGCTCCGCCAAGGCCACAGCTCTCGACATGTGCTGTAGTTAAATTTAGTGCTTATTTCAGGGTACACTGCTCTGCTGAACTTGACATAGGAACCCTGCCTGCCTGCCCATAAACCTTGAGGCTATTTCGAGCTGTGCACACACGTCGCAATCTCTCCGCCGGATATATGAACCTATCTCTCAGCGTTAAGTGCCCTGATAGGTAATTGGTATTCTTTTGCATAACCAGGAGACTTGGAAAACTCGTAGTCGTAGTCACAGATAAAGATAAAGATCGACCCTGTCACATATATACGTATTTGCAGTGGATCTCTCTAGTGCTAACATACTCAGGGGCGTTTTGTTAAGTGCTATTTAGATAGCAGTTCCATATAAAGCTCAGAGCAACTGATAGATTAGGAGATACCGCACAGTAGGAGGAACCATATATCATGCAGCTGGATAAGGGGCCTTATCTAGGTGATCGCTTTTCTAGAGTGCACAAAGAAAAGTGCGTGCTGCTATCGATGGCGGCAATAAACTACATAAATCAGTATTTAGTCAAGCACTTTGATTAGCTGCCAAAACCAGGTGTCCCCTGCACCGACACATTACTATGTATATATATCCAAGTCTGCTGAATTCCAAACTTCCTATCGCTAGACAAATATTTATGGGTGTGCATGATTTGCCTTATCACAGCTGACGGTTAAAATTAGCTGCGACAAAGGCTTTGATAGTGGCTGCCAATGATCTATGACATTGGGGGATTACTACCGGACACTGTCTGGGTTGGATTCCCCAAAGGGCTTACTGGGTTACAGTTCCACTTGCTCAACAATTTGTTCTTGGAACTGTGTTTCGAGTTCAGTTTCGCGCATGAAGCAAGAGTGGGCACGTACCTTATCGAAGAGCTCAGTCAGTTATCAGCTCGACATTGCCAAACAAAAGAACTCTTGAACCGAATGCCAGAAACGGGGTTCGGCGTAAGCCTTGGCATTCTTAGATGAGCGATAAAACGCGGTATTTATATATAGGTAGCTTTGATGAAAGGTTCTTCAGGTTAACTAACCGCGAATTGTGGATATAACTGACATTATGCCAGCAATAAACCAGGCGTCGGGCCTCTTTTAATGCCATCGACCTCGATAATGGGATTCTAAATAGGGTCTAATAAAACACCCCGAATAGTTAGCACATTCTCACTTTCGGATCGTAATATTTACCAATTTCATTAACACATTCCCCGAAAGTTGAGTAAGTCAACTGAAATAGCGCTAAAATTGGCTGATAAGCACTGGACACTTTTTTCGCCATTAAGATAAGATGAATTGTCATAAAACAATTCTGCGGCAAGTGTATCCCAAGATAATGGGGAACAAACATTCATATAGGGAACCCTAATATAAAAATAGGGTTACTTAACTTCCTTGTCTACAAGAAACGAACGAAATTACGTTTTACCTAATGCAAGGAACAACTATATCCCATACTGTTACTGTTTAATTCGAAAAGGGATAGCTCCCTTTTCATAAGGATATTGTTTTGAAGGTTCTTCAACCTAAGAAACGTTCTAAACTTTCTGAAAAGTATATAGTGTCGTAGCTATTTGAGAATATATTTTCAGAGAAAGATCTTACAATATATATTTAGGGCCTTTCAGAAAGTTCGAGGACCGAATATCGGTAATGTTGTAACGCCTTTGTTTAGCGGGCCTCGATTGTGGGGTGTATGTGCGAAAATCAGTCCCCCTGAACAGGTCTTTCAACCCAACGGGCAATTGTTCCATCTGACCTACACATAATCCCAAAGAAATCGAAACTTCCTGTTGCATTATCCGAGTGTGAATGTTGATGTAAATCAGACACCATATATTCACATATTTACGAGTGTGTGGCGTCGCTTATAGCGTGCCAAGCGTTTAAAAATCGGTTATGATTCATTTACAACTAAGACCGTTAGGAGGAGCCCCGGCACGCAACCTGAGGCGCAAGACATTGGCACCAGCTATACAGGTATACATATATGTACCTATATATAAGCCAACGGAAATAGCCAATGTTGGTTTGTGTTAATTTATTATTAAGTCAGTTTGAACGGCGGTTATCAGTTCTTTGTTTCCCCATTTTCCCCAGTTCTTCCATGGCCCACGCCCGTTATTGCGGCACTCCCCCACCCAACAAGGCACATAAGGCGCAAATTGCCATACTTTTCACTTTCCTGATCCTAAATATATTGCCAACCAGTTCTAAAGGTCCGAGATGTTCCGCAAACTGGTTCACTGTTATCTGGCGATGACGCAGAATATCAAAAATACAGCTCCACGCGAAAGAGCAGAGTGATCTAAGAATAATATCTATGTGTTCGTAAATGTATGTTAATGTCTGTAGATCTATCTACTAGTGCGTTTATGCGTTAACAAATTCATGCTAATCGTTTTAAAAGTAATTGCATAAGTACCATCACAAGGGATTAAAAGTTGGAATAAATAAAAACATACCTATCCCTATCTTTTGATTGAACACATTTTCAAATGAGCTACGTCCAAAAAAAATCGTATGGCGTTACGCATCTTATTCTTTATGTTGTCTATGCTGAATTATATGCCTGTGCTCGTAACAGTGTTGAGAAAGAGCAAAATTGCATTATTAATTTATTCATTCTCCCTCTCTGATCTTTAAACTAATTTTAACCTGTCCAGAAATTACGGTAACATGTTTTTGATGATTTTTGACCCCATTCCCCCCTATATAATCAAGAGTTATCATTAAGAGAACTCTCTCCCCTATGATTACGTATCACTTAAGAAAATTGTTCTAAAAACTATTAAAAAATAAATAGTTTATAAATATAGAAATAATGTTCATCAAAATAATCAATCTTTAGCATTTCGCTGACTCAGTATTGTTTCGATTTCCTTTTTTAAACACCACTTAAGCTAATTTGCAAATCCAGAGTACACAAACTTAATAGTTATAGTAGAGCTGACATTACCCATGCTGGCCATCAGCTGTGAGATGCTGCGGCGATGACGTCGCACCTGCAAGTGCTGCAGGCTGGCCGCCACCGCCGCCTCGAGAGGCGGATGCAGTTGCAGCGACTCGTTGGGATCGCTGAGGCCACCGCTGCCTTTATGGCCATGGCCATTGCTATGGCCGGTGCTATTGCTGTTGCCGGTTCTGCTTTCGGTGGACTTGGCCATCATCGATGAATGCAATTAAGTTGCTTTTATTTTATTTTTGGCTTGCGGTTTTTGGTTTAATTCGTTCTTGTTGTTGTTGTTGTTGTCGCCTCCGGGTCATTTTTGCATTTCCATCTGCGGTCGGCATTTGCACGCGATTTTGGTTCTGGGCCACTGCGTTGGCTAATTAAACCAGAAATTATAAATAACGCAAATGCGTTGCCAATTGACGGAGTCAATGACTGATTGATGTGCCAGAGAGGGCGCTCTATCAAGCAGGAGAAGTCATCGAGGCTGAGGTGGAAATATTCTGTCGCTATTTATGGGATATTTCAATTCTGTTTTCCATTGCGATTTAGTTGTATGAGAATTTAGATAATGAATAGGTAAGTGTAAGTAAGAGCACTCAGAAAAGAAAACTACCTAAAAGTCCAAAGTATCTTTTTCCACAAATTAATACGCTACTTGTTTCTTTTGTAGTTTTTTCTATCTTTTTAGAGTTATCAATTATTTATTTACATTTTACCAAGCACTTCCAATCAGATTAAGTCACTCTTTCAAATCACTTTGCTTTAAATTTGATTTCCATCCCAGCTAAATCGACTTCTTCTGGTACTTGTTGTTGCTCGCCCTCCCGCCCCTTTAAAATCCTTCGCATTGGAAAGTAATTAATTAAATTTTTATCATTCGGCATTTCGTTATCTTTGCGCAAACACCGCCAGCTCGAGTTTTGCCACCGCTGCTGCCTGCTGGCTGCTTTGTGGCTGTTTTCGTTTGTATTTCATCGTATTTGGCTTTTGGCGCTTCCAGCTTATAAATGTTTTTGCACAATGGCACACTCACTCACTCACACACACACACAGGCACCAATTGCTTGGATATTTTTCCGTATTTTCACATATATTTCACTCTTCGCACTTGGCACTGGGCCCCATCAAAGCAAAGGCTAAAATGGACCGTTTAATGGGCCGTTGTGTGGGCTATGCACTTGTATCTTTCAGATGCAACACGTGCACTTGTATCTCTCAGATGCAGATACGCGATACTGCGGATTCGGCACGCTTGCATGTGATAAAGTCGCGATTTTGTTTACCTTCTCGACCCGCCGCCGACTAACGGAAGTGGCAAGATCAGAACTAGCGCGGCAGACAGAGACGGTGGCGGAGACGGAGGCGGAGAGGAGTGAGAAATGCCACGCAAAGGCTAGAACAAGAACTGACACACTCACACTCGCAGCGGCATCAGCACCGCGCCGAAAAGCTTGCCGCTCTCTCTCTCTTTCTCACTTCTTCGCATCTGCGAACCGCGATCCGCGAGATACGTTGCGACAACTTTGCCGTCACTCCGGTTAATAATATTAACTAACTTCGCGCCGCTGGCCAAAAGCTTGCACCGCTCAAAAGCAGTTAACGGTTAAGGTGAGCAAGCTTCTCGAGAGAGAGAGAGAGAGGAGAGCTCGGAGTTTTATGGCCAACAGCTGCGAACTTCAAAACAGCTGACAAAGCTTTTTACGTGTGTTTTCCAAGCCATTGGAAATGATATAGGCCGCACTTCCAATCTTCAAACTGTTCGGTGATCTTTCACGAACTTACAAATATGCAAAAATCAACTCTGGGCCTCGGTCACAAGGTCACCAGCGCACCTAAAGAAACCCGTTCTCTCCCGTGGAATGTTGCCGCAGGCCAGGAGCTTTCGACAGCTTTTCGCGGGGTTCAAAAAACCTTTTCTAAACGCTGGTCGAGCATGGGTTCTATTGGGTTGATACCTGGTCCCGGTGAATCACATGCTCGCTCTCCTGGCCCACCCAATCTTATCGCCACCACCACCAACCATAGATAGACCAAAATCAGTCGCCACTGCTGTAATCAGCGATCATATAGTAATTTGTACAACCCCAATGAGAGCTTCGCTGGCCCAGTGAAGGGAATTACAATTATGCTCTCGATTAGATTAGCTCACGCGGCATAACTAAATGTCAACAAAGTAATTGATTAATTGGTAGATGGAATAGATGATAGATGGATACAAAACGATACAAGTATAACATGACAAAGGGCAGATTTCAGTGTCTCAAACATGAGATACTTTACAGCAGGCATGGGCACAAAATATAACGAAAAGAGTAACTGCGCAGCGAGACTAAGAAGGACTCGTCGCGTGGCTATCCAGACGGAATGTGCGAGCGAATGATCCTGAAGTTCATCGGAAATCACAAAGGATTTTTTGCCTCCTCCTCGACTCCCATTTTCAATAACATTGTTTTTGTAATGTTTTAGGGATAGCAGAGCAGGAGCGTCGGTGTTCTGTGACGACTTTCATTGCGCCTTTCAAAAAACATAACGAAAAAGAGCAGCAGGAGTAGAAAGAGTAATATTCTACGGAATATCTTCATATTACATATGTATACTCATGTATCTGGTAAATGATGTATATAGATCTTTTCATTAGAAACAAACAAACCAAATGTAATAATAAATAAATAAATAATAATATTAAGCGCTCGGAAACGGTGCGAAGAAATCTAAAGAACTTTAGGGATATGGGCTAGTTTCTACCTTCACTGATAGAATTCCACGAACACATAAAGTGCCGGTTAAGATAATTTGGTTGTCAACCGTGTCAATGTGCGACCTAACATTAACAGGGACCCGTGAGTTACGGTCAAAATAACACCAGATTTCAGTTAGACAAATGCAGATTAAGAGAAGGCATTATAGTAGTGCGTTTGCTTGTAGACTTAAGTTTAAAATAAAATAATTAAATGTAGTTATGCTTCGTAGTATAATTTTAATAAAACTACGCCATTGAAGACAATCAATTATAGTTATCCTTACAAAAATAATTGGATGAATGTATGTACATAAGTATAAATGCTGATTTTCGTAGCTTGACCGATTTTAATTACCTATAAAACATTATTTTAGACCCGTAAATTATTATCTTTATCTTAGGATATATGCGTACAATATGTTGAAAAATACATCAATATGTATGTGGAATTGGAGATAACTTCCCTTGACTGTTTCATAAATAATTGGTTTGCACTAAGTACTATATATATGAATATATATGAATAGTAATTAGATTTTGTAAGTTACTCAAGATAGTTTCTATTTGGCACGTTAGCGTTAAATCTTATTTATGCACAATTTGGTGAAAATTTGATATACAAATTAAAGAAGTTTGAAAGTCAACGGTTTTCTTAATTCGATCATATTTGACTACACGTATTCAAGTGAACCCTAAATGTTTTTATTTAAAATGATTGATTTTGGAAAACTGGCGTTCTTGGAAAACTTGTATGTCGGGAATACCATATTATTTATAGGTGCTGACCCAGAGGTCACATTTAAGCAAACCCCTGCAAAGGTGCAAAATAATTTCATGCGCCAAAGAATCTCCGCGAAATACCGCAGTACTATATCCCGTTTAAGCAACATACGTAACTCCTCAAAAAAGTAAAGATATCGAAACCGATATTTGTACATATGTACATATGTTGATATGTAAATAAGTCAATGGAAATCTGAGTAGTTAAAGAGAACTTGCAAACTTTTGAAATCTGAGTAGTAAACTTGAAAAGCCAAAGGTTAGATAAGATAAGTCTGTGTGCACTTCGCAACTCATATGAAAGTATAAAAAGTTCTATGGATATTGGCTAACTCTTTGCTTTCTATTTAAAGAAAAAGAAGAATATTTGATTTTGTTGAATTTTCTGCGATTTGTAAGTTAACAACCAACTAAAACTCAATAAAGTGAGTCCTATGCTATGTGTATTGTATATACTTTAGAATAAAAGCCATGCACGACACCAATTCTCATGTACTATTATAATTCCTGTGGCAGTTTATCGGTGAAATATTCTTCGCAACAAACAAAGAAAAGGTTGTGAATTGGCAAATATTTCACATACCATATCTGCACCCTTGTCTAACTATATTGTTTCCTTATCACCTTCGCTATTGAAGTCATATGGCACCTACTTTCTCCTTGGACTCTTTCGCGACGATCTCTGCAATACCTCGAACTCAACTGGAACAACCTCGAAAAATAATCAAATTACTGGCACTTACTTTTTCGATGTCAGAAGAATTCACGGCCGAAACTTTGCTGGCTCCACTTGCTAACGGTACAGATTCCTCTCGTGATTCATTCGTCTGCTGGAATAAGTCACACACACACGCACACACAGCCACTCACTTTGGCAAGGCAGTGGGTTAAATTCGAATATATATTATGTACAAATACACATAAGTATGTATTTGCAGCAATTTAACACTCCGATAATTGCTGCAATTCAAGCAATTTGATTGGGGCGCCACACGAGCGCATTGTACATATATGTATATGTATGAATGAAACTGAATCTAAAATTTAAATATATTAAAGTACTGTTAATCAATCGCACGCACACAGCCACACACACCCGAGACACTCTCGTGTTTAGGCTTTTGAAGGAGACGCGTCGACAAGCCCGAAAACTTTGGCTGACTGTTTGTTTGGAGAGCACGGACCTACTAAGAGTAAGAGGCAAGACTAAACGTCAAAATGCGACCGATCGTCTCTGATTTCTCACTGGAAGCGCAGAGAGAGAAAACGAGAGAGAGAGCGAGAGAGGGAGAGGGAGCGGACGGGCCTGAGAGAAAGCCCTGAAAAACGGCACGCGCTGTTCGTTCAGCCGACTTTAATGCGCTTTTACATTTCTTTTCTTCACCGAACAATCACACACAAATTTCCAGCATACTTCAGCTATTCTTGTTGAAATTCAATTGAAGCTTCCCCCGGACGCCTTCGAGGCTTACATACGACTGTCTGGCGTCGTGAGAGCGTGAGCTTTGGGCTGGAAAGCTAGTGGGTCTGAGCGAGAAAGCGAAAGAACAGCTGATCTCGAAAGCTGAAACACGAGGCTCAGACTTTGACCACTCAACAAAGGCGTTGAAATTCGAAATCTTTCCCTGGACAGAAACCGAAGACAGCGAAAACAAATGCTAGTTGCGTTTACCGTGCGCTATCGTTTTTCTGGATAAATTCATAAGTATACACACATATGTACTTCTGCGAACAAAAATAATAACAATAACCACCAGCGGCTTGTGCGCTTTTTTTTGAAATATAATAAACTTCAATACACGCATTATAAGGACAACGACCCCAAACACAAATCGTTGCTGTGCAGGACCTGGCTGCTTTATAACTGCACCAAAGTGATCGACACACCTGCCCAGAGTCCTGACCTGACCCCCATCGAAAGTTGAAGAAGAAGGGGGAAGAAAAAGGGGACCTACCAATAAAACTTCTTTGATAATTGCAATCTTAAAAATAAATGGAAGAAAATTCCTCAAAAGGAGAGATAAGTAAATACATACGTATTTGTATGTATGTATGTACATACAAGACATACAAGTCCATTTTCCACAAATTTGATTTACCGTTTCCTTGTAATTTGTCTCTCTCTCTAGCAACTGTTAGCATTTTGCAAAGAATTAATTGACAGCGTAATATTCGCCTATTTTTTGTTTTTGTAGTTTTTTGTTGTTTTATGCTAATATATGTTTTGTTTTTAATCCATAAATGTAGCTAATAAACACCCTTCCAATATTATTGACAAAAAAATAAGTAAATCGTGTTATTCTTATTAAAAATGAAACTTGAAAATTATTTTCAGTGGCATTTTTCGTTTTGCAAAGATTTACTTCACAAACTGTATGTAGTAGCCCCACTCGCATTTTTATAACCTTAGATGTTTATCATAGTTTTAGTATTATAGTATGTATTTTTGATCAATCAACAACAGAGTCGATCTAGACATGTCCGCCAGTCCGTCTGTCTTTCTGTAAGTCCATCTGTCCGTTCCTTAATGTTGATTGAACTTCGGCTTACCAAAGATAGGTCCTGAGCTTGTTAACGTTAAGAATACATTTAGGAATACTATAATAAAACCGGCAATTATATTATTATGTTAAGTTGTTAATTAGAAACATTGCTTAAAAATGATTAGTATTGAAGAAGAAATAATGCTTTTATCTTGGTTTTTTATGGTTGTGGAATGACGAGTAGTATTCATATTCTGCTAAGAATAGTATAATTATCTTCAAAAATATTCACCAGATTGGTTTGGACCAGTGGTGGCCACACGCTTACATTGACAAATAAGACTGGCACCGGGTAGAGAAACTTTCTGTCTAGGCAAAGTCAAAGGAATTGGGCCTACTCTTTTTAAAAAAAAGTTGGCCTAAATTTTTTGGACCTCCATGCTTTATAAATTTTGTGGTGTACTCTGGCTTATATGTGCTTTCCAAACGTGTTATGTATGATAATAGATAAAGAGGAGATAAAATATCTTCATTTTGGGCCGCCATTTTCTTGTTTCTTGGGTAACTTCAGGCTTTTGGGCTTTGTTGCTCGAGATATCCTAGGATCAAAACAATGAAATTGTAATAAAAGTTAAAAAGAATGTCTTATTTTTCAGACAATTCAGAGAATATAAAAGATTCGTAAAAGCGCTTTGTGCAATGTGCTATTGTTAATATGCCCTTGAACGGATATAATTATAGTCAAAAGTTTGTAACGCAGTAAAGGAAGCATCTTCGACCCCATAGAGTATATTAGTTCAGTATCACCAGACGAGATGATCTGGCCATGTCAGTCTGTCCGGGTCTACGCAAGCTAGGCCTTCAGTTTTTGAGCAACCTAAATACAAAACTGATAAATATAGACATAAGTCTGAACGGACCTCAATATCATATACATAGCTGCCATAGATACGATCGTGAAAAATGTTTGAGAAATATGTATCTAGTTTGAGATATGGCCATTTTTTTCTTATTTCAGAATGTAATTTTTAGATTAATCGAAGGACTCTGCATAACTGCCATAGGAACAATAAAAAAGTGTAAAACATAAATACTATGACAAACGTTCATTATTTTTCAACATATTCTCATATAAGATATATTTTGTTGTTTTTTTTACGAATTTGTATTGCTTTAAATTTGATCAAAATCTATTGATTATATCATATAGCTGTCATAGGAAAATCAGCATGCTTTTACATACTATACAAATTTTTATCTCTTTTGTTAGTTTCATATTTATTTTTATCAGGAACTATTTAAGTATTTTTTAATTATTGTGTAAATGTGTTCAAGTGGTGCTCTTATTATTTTTCCCACCATTTCTTTAATTCTACCAACAATTCACCAAGACCTCGAATTGGGTTGCCTGTTTTTGTTATCCTTTGGAAGATGTTGTTAGAACTTTTATGTTAGCTTGCTTGATGTGCCAGAAACTTCCAAGAACTCATCTCATATGCTATATGAAGATGAAGATTACGAAAATCATATCATGGATGTATGTACTCACTTTTGCTCGCCAAATAGAAAAAACATCGATCAAATTGTTAAATATTATTTTACGTTTATTTTTTATCTTTATCTTTTAATTCCCTTCATCTACATTTATTTTCTCAGAAAAAAATAAAATAATCCTTAAGAATGTTTCAGAAACATTGCAAAGATAAAACGCATGGGTTCCTCTTACCTCTCGGAAGGTGGGAAAAGGCTATGGGAAGGATCGACCCTTGCTACTGATCGAGGATTTGAGTTAATGGTACGCCTTTGCTTAGATATAAGCACTGCGCCAGGGCTCTAAACTAGTTTAATTCTCGTTTATTATACTCGCTAATAATGTATTGTATTTTCTTGCTTTGCCACTGAGCTTATTTTTATTCATTTATATACTTCATTTTCTTTCTTTTGCTTTGCCAAAATTGATGTAAAAAATAGTTGCATTTCATGGCTTCTTCTTCGCGTTTCCTAAATATTTTATAGCACACAATATAATTTATATATTTAAAGCTACAGCTTGTGGTATATGGGTGTGTGGGTGGTGTTTGCATTGCTTATTAGGGATATGCCAACTTAGGATTACAACTAAGCTGCCAACAGGATCGAAACGAAGCGTTTTAGCAAGAACGGTTAGCATTAACTACATCTATAAAGTCTGCATGCAGTACACCTACATATATATAGATATAGATCTGAATATTTGTATATATATAATATATATGTGTTTGTATACATGTCACAATATATAAAAATATATAAATACGCGCACATTATTTTATAGAAAATCATAAGCGTCTGTCGTTTACGGCGTTACATTTCATATTTTTCCCTTCGAAAACCTGTTGCGGCTCGTCTTTAGCTTTTTCGATTTTTTCATTTTCTTGTTTCGTTTTGACACATTTTTTCGGCCATCACCGTTGACCCTCTTCTAGGCATCCGACAAATCACAGTAGGCCGCGCTGCCGCTTCCCGCCCCACCGGCACCGCTGGACGACTTCTGCTCGTCGTCCATCAGAGCGTCGACAAACTCGCCGGCCGCCTCGTGATGATTCACCTGCGGCGACGAGGAGCTCTCCCCGCAATTGGTGGCGTACACATGCCGCCGACTTCCCCCGGGCAGCTGATTCGAGTCATCCGTGTCCGCGTCCCGAATCGAGTTAAATGCATTGCAGGCGTTGGCGTTCGGCGAACAGGTGTCGTCGTTGGGCGGATAGACGTGCCGGTGGTAGCTGCCGCCGCCGCTGCCTCCGCCGCCGATGCTGCCGTCGCCGTCCAGCTCCGCTTCGCGGACGCTCCCGAAGACCGGCGTGTGCGAGCTGCTCTTGCGCAGCGAGGCCGGTGGCGACCAGACGGTCTGGTAGAGCGGCGAGGCAAAGACGTACATGTGGTTGAGATACTCCATGTCGTAGCTGGGCTGGTACGAGTCTGTCTCCAGCGGGTTGTACGTCGGCTGGTACATCGGCGTCTGCCGGCAGCTGGCCGAGCCGGAGGCACTGCCCGCATAGTGCGGCGTGTCGTAGTTCTGCGATCGACTGGAGCTGCTCAGATGTAGCAGCGGGGCGTGCCCGCTGTGGCTGCCACCAACACTGCTTCCGCCGCCACCGCCCATCCGATGGGCGGGCAGGGTGGCGTAGATTCCCCGGTACGCCTCGTACGGCGTCTGCGGATAGTAGGCATCGCTCCAGCGCACATGGTTCGGCGTATAGTCTCCCTTCGCATAGAGCTGTAATTGTGGAAGATGATGCAGAGGTTAGCCAATGATCTAGACTTGCATGCAGCTTGTCACTTACCTGGATGGGCCGGCAGAAGCCCTTGTTCATATGCCGCGGCACTCCAAGGGTGTAGCTGTGACTAAATCCCACCTCCGAGCTAAGCAAGTACTCGTGGAACTTGTTGGGAAAGAACTCAATCTGCTTGTAGTTGTTGTAGATCTCCGACTGCAATTGTATTAAAAGATAATTGATTTTATTTGTTTATGAAATCTTATTATTATTAAATATTATTAAATATATAGCTCAAAATTTACTAGTTAAAAGATTTGATATGTAAGAGACTGTCCATATATAACGTTATCACCTAGGGGAAGGCAGGGCGTGTACTAAATGATTATTGAAGGAGTGGAGTGGGTGATTAGTTAATCATTTCATATTTAAATATATTTAAAATAATTTTTTATATATTATTTTATTGGGAAAATGGGAGTTCCTTCAATGATTACTTTTGATTATATAGGGGGAGAAAAGATCCCAGGAAAAGCAGTCATTTTAAGATGTTACCAACGTAAAAGCTCAAAATTTCTATTAGGGGGCTCCGGTGTTCTTTCCGTTTTTTGGTGCTCTGGTTTTCGTAAACTTGTCATTATTTTGTTTTCAGAATATTTTATCATTTCTTACAGCTCGCAGACTGACATTATTTTTCTACTGCTTTTTCATCATTTAACAAATTAAATTAAACATTAAATTAAACAATTAAATTGTTAAAACAGTTAAATCATATTAAATTAAAGCCCTATTTTATCTTCCTTCAACAAGGACAAGAAAAATAATTATTAAAAACATCGCGCCTACTAATACCATAACCTAACAAGCACGTGCTTGGTGTCGCAAGGGCCACTTAACCGTAGATAATAAAAAAGAAATATCCTTAAGAATCGACGTGTGCTTAGTGAAGGCAAGTAGTTCGGCTGGCGGCCTTCTCGAGGCACCTTCTTGAGATGGGCTCAAAGGTACCTTCAATTTGCCCGTGAATTTATGGGGCAATCCAGGTTTCCCCGGATTCCACGCCTTTCCTGCAAATGCCACTGTTGGTGATGCCTAGCTTAAGTGAATGTGTCGCAGCAAGAAAGTATCCTGTGAGGATTCCCACTTACAGTCTGCAATCTTTTGGCGGTAGAAGCAGTACGTAGTGGCTGAGTTTATCATTGCACTGCTTGCACATGAGAATCTGCAGGTTGTGGAGCTTCATCACCTTCTTTTAGCTCGTTTTGAAGTGTTTCTGAGGAGACAGTCACGATAGACCAATAATTTTTGTTTTCCTTTGCAGGTAAGATCAGACTTTGTGTCTCAAAAGGAAATTACTTTACGATTTGCAAAAACTGGAGCACCTATTTTACGCAAGAAACTATCTTAAGGGGTAGCCGGATATAAGTACAAACGTCACATTCGAAAATACCTTTTCAGCTTCAATTAAAGTTAGAAACCAATTATAAGGCTATTATCTGGCTGAGGCCTACGCCAAGGATCGATCACTCACCGTCAGGTTCTTCTTCTTCTTGTAGCTGGCCCAGTTCTGGGCTTCCAGTATCAGCTTTCCGCCGGGACGCAGCTGGTTGAACATCCGCTTGAAGGCCATCTTCAAGCCTGCGTCACCGAAGTTGAGATGAATCCACTTGGTAACTGAGAGGCACAGGATGAGATCGTATTGCTGTGAATCGTTGCCCATTAAGGACTCGTCCTTGAGCACATAGTTGGTGTGTCTGAAGAAGACGTTCGCCGGGAACTGGTTCTTGTTGCCGGAGACGTTCGGCGACTTGCCCGATGGCGGCAAATGGGGAATGCCCCCGTAGGTGAGTGGAAATGAGATGGGAAAGAACTCGTGGGGCTTCACAAGGAGAGTGTCCAGTTTTTGCTGCTGCTGCAGCTCTTCCAGCTCCTGCTGGTGGTGATGATTATGATGATGATGATGATGATGGTGGTGGTGGTGATGATGATGATGGTGACGATGCGGAGGATTAGGATCAAGTGCCTGGCGCCGCTTTTTGCCACGTCGCGTCTTCTTGTGCGTTGATGCGCTGCCCGAAGGCTCTTCGTCCGCAGCCTCTGCTTTCACCAGTGGCACTGGTTCCGCCTTCACGTCCGGCACCGCCTCTGCCTTCACCTCGGGCGGCCTTTCCTCCTTGGGAATGCGCACAAAGATCGACAAGTTCCTCCTGGCCCGAGCCACAAGCTCCCGATCTATATCGATGCCGACAATCGTCTTTGGCGCCAAGTGCCGGGCCACTGTGATGGTCATGTGTCCCACGTTGCATCCAATGTCCAGGATGTCCTTGTTCTGGAAGAGCTCCACATGGCGCTGGAACACCTGCAGCCGCACGTCCCGGAACTCGTTCATCTGCCGGAAGTCGACGTAGCGATCAAAGTTGCCGTACCGATATTTCAGCCCGTCCGCCCTGAACTTGGGCAGCACTTTGAGTGGCGGAATCATGGCTGGCTGCAACATCAGACGGCTGCTGCTGCTGCTGGTCTCCGGCGCTTGAGCCGGACCCATTGACGCCGAGCACTCCGCCATGCTGGTGTCTGTCCCGGCTAGGGAATCCTGCTCGCCAGCCGTGTGTGAAGTGGCCGCCGATGTGGTGCTGAGCGGACTGCCCAGTCCGTGCTCTGGCAAGTCGGGCGTGTCATCTCGGGGTATCTCCACTGCAAGGAGGAGGAGGACGAGGGAGTTAACTCAATTCAATGCTTCGTCTTTTACTAGACTTGTTCTTGATGGCAAACTTACCTTCTATAAGGGGTATCGGCTTGGGCGCTACTTCCTCAACGGGGCTGAGCAACTCAGATTCGCTGAAGGACGTCGAGCGCCGCGTGTTGGGTTTCCGGGCTCCGGTCGGTTGAAGGATGCGCGGGGGTCGCTTCCAGGCGCCGGGTTGCGGAACAACAGGACTGACGATCTTGTCCATGGCATCATGGCGGTGAAATTTCTATTCGAATAATTGGGAAACAGGAAATATTGTTAAATGCCTTTCTAATGTACATATATCAAGACAGTGGACAGGTTCGTGATTTACGGGAACTTAACGACAATACTTTGTATTAGATTTAAGATAGAAAGGAAGCAAAGTTTATATAGGCAGGCAGATAATAATAAACTAGCAGAGCGATTACTCTTTTGTCAACTAAAAATAAATAAAAACAAAACTGCCTTATTTGTCAGGATCATTCCTTTGAATGCTATATGATATAGTGGTAAGATTTCGGTCGTTGCGACACATATACTGATTGCAAAAGAAATAAAACTATGCTGATATCAGACCGCTAGCTAAAAACTATGAGACTCGTTGGTGTAGAACCCGAAAGACAGACTGACATGGCTAGATCTATTCGTCTGGTGTTGTTGATAAAGAATATAAGTATGTATATACTTTATGATGCCTCCAAATATTACAATAACTGCATAGGCTTTTTATTTGTGCATTATTTAGATAGTTTGGGTTATAAGAAGTACTCTGGTATCAATACGTTTACGTTTTCTTTGTTTTCCGAATTAATTGACGGTTTACCATTAATGTCTTTCAGTAAAGAAAGCTAAAAATATGCCCTGATGTGTAAAATTATGTCGTTTTTGCATATACATATGTATTTACATAAATACATATGCAGAAATATATAATAATAAAATTCCAAAAATTAAACGTTTAGATAGTAATTTTGACATTCTCGCAAATTCTCAAATATCAAACATAAATGTTGAAAGAAACAAAAGTATACAGAAATGGCGGCAAAATAATTTTACTTGATGTATATTTTTCGTTATTAAAATTCCTTTTTTTAACGGAACGCAGCAATATGTACATATATAGTTTTATTTGTTAAATATTGGTTGTTACTGGGATATACAGTCGTCGGATATATAGCAGTTGTCTTTGTATCGATAAAAAGACAAAGGACCGGATATAGAAAAACAGGCAAATGCCTAATAAGTCCTATAAAGTACGAAAAATAACATCAAATAACCGTGCCAAATAATTTGAAAGATTTCGGAATAGTTTAAAAATTAGTTTCTTACAAAAAGCAACAAGATATTTTGTCAAACTCTATTTTGAAGTAATGAAAAATGTTGATAGAATTTATTATGAATGTTGCTCGTCGTTTTATCGATGCAAATACAACAGCCATAATTGGCTCTCTATTTAGCTGGCCACGAATGTATTAGTATGAATCCTCAGCTCAGTAAATAATTATTTAATCTTTTACTTTCCTGAAACCTGTTGATTTTTAATTATTATATTTCATTCCTTTTTCCATATCAAATCCATGAACTAAAGTCTGGCACAGATTTCCGCAAATACTTCAAATGTAACCCGCAGTTAACCGGTGTAAATACAAAAGGGAAATTGTCAAAGCACAAGCACCAAAATCGGAAAACAGAAAACGGAAAACTGCCAAAAGCAATCAAAACAAAAACAGCGATTGACTTTCTGCCAAAACAGCAGCAACAACAATTACCCCGCACTCGTTCCCCCCACCAACACACTCACTATCTTTCCCACTCTTGCTTCCCCTCTCAAGTTCCACTTCCGCCACGTTCCACATTTCACATTTTACATTTCACATTCCATATTCCACATTCCACTATCGACGGCACTCACCTTGCTCTTTTGCGAATTGTTGCTCTCGCTGATTTTTCTCTTTCTGCCGCCTCCTCCGCTGCCGCTGCCCACGCTGGCTGTGCTGCTACCTCCGAAGCTCAGCCCCGTGCCGCCGACGCCGTAGCACGTGCTCGATAAATCCAGACGCAAATCACGACTGGTCTGCGCGCGTCGCTCTGCCAGCGTAGACGCCACCGCCAGCGTAGCCGACGTTGCCGCCGAGCAGCTGAGCACTAGCTCTGCTGGCGGCTCTGCGGCAGCGGTGGCAGCAGGAACATCCTCAGCAGCAGTGGCCACATGTTGCTGTAGCTGCGGCGATGACGTAGCTGCCGGCGCTGCTGCTGCAGCCTGTTCCACTTGCTCCTCTGTCGCTGCCGCTGCTTCTGTCGACGTCGGCGTGGGCATCTCAGCCGTGACTGTCGTGGCAGCCTGCGGAGAGCGCACATGCGCCTGCTGTTGGCCCGATTCCGCCGTTTCGCCCGCAGCTGGGGCAGCGGATTCGCTCAGCAGCAAACTGCCGCTGCTAGCGTTTGCAGGCGCTGCCACTGGCGACGCCGCCAGCGAGGAACTGGCCGTGGGCAGCGGCGCTTCCTCGGGAAACTCACCTCCACCTCCACCACAGCCGACTCCTGACTCGTCGCTGGCGTGGGAAGCGTTGTTAGAGTCGATGCGACGTCGCTTCCGGTTTTTGCGCGTCCGATGGTGGTGCTGGCGGTGGTGTAGCTGCAACATGCCGCCGCCCACTCCGCCCCGCTTCATAGGCGACGTCAGCTGCTTCTCGTACTCCATGGAGTCGACGGGATCGAGCAGGTGCAGCGGATCATGGATGTTGGGCGGTATGATGACCTCCACCTTCGGCGGCGTCGTGATGGGCGACTGGCGCGGCGTCGTCGCCGGCGTGTTGTTGCTGGATGACGCGTTCGACGTGTTTTCGTTCTGCAGCGAGTTAAGGTTGAGGGGATCGGATATGTTGCCGCCCAGCAGGAACTTGGTGGGCGGCACTATCACCTCCTTGCGCAGCCGCTTCTCCGGCAGGAAGAACTTGGAGCGGCCGCAGCAGTAGTGCACCGCGTTGGCCGCCGCTGCGCTGCTCGAAATGCTGCTGTTGCCGCTCAGCGAGCTGGTGTCCTTGCAGCTCTGCGCTTCCTTGCATGCCGCGCCGCTGCCAGCAGCCGCAGTTCCTCCTCCCACGCCGCCACCAGTGCCCACGCCCCCTGTCGCTGCAACTCCGCCGGCAGAGCTGCCATTGCAGCCGGTGACCAGACAGCAGGCGTGATTCGCATTGTTTCCGGCACACAGCACGTGGTGATGGTGGCCCCTAAAATGGATTGCAAACGTTAGTTTAAGGAGTCTACAAATGGTTAGGGGATTTCCGTGGGAAGTACATATATTCCGCATTATAAATGTACTTATTATCGCATACTGTTAGTTCTAATTTAAAGATAAAACCTCCTAATCTTTGTAAAGTAATAACATTTAAAAAGTCTTTCAACTGATTGTCTTAAAATCTTTAATGTCAGGTTCACTTTGGTCATTGAGGTAAGTTCTTGTTTTGGAGAAATGTAGTCTCCCCCCAAAACCATGTGTATTTATCTGACTGACAATGTCAGGATTCCGGATAACAAAAATGATGTAAAATGATGTTAGAAAAGATTAACGACCGAATATCACCACCAACTTCTCGTTAATTCCTTGTTGTCTGTTTATAAAGAAAAAAACATTAAAATAATAAAATAAATCATGCAGATTTCAGTCCTTTTTATTTCAAACACGAAAAACAAGGCGAACTACTGCAATCGAAACATCTTTGACTGTGCTTTTAGCTCTTTTTCGTTTGATAACAGGCCCGGTTATGATTTGTCGTTCGAAACATTATCTTCACATTGAAGATAAGAATTTATCCGATAATTTGGTTCCGAAAAATCGAATAATGTCAACTTTCCCTAACCGATAACCTCAAAAAATCTAACCTTGAAGAAAATGGTTGTGTCTTAAGAACTGAAAGAGCATGACATAACCGGTTCGATTCGATGAGCAGAATTGGTCCCTGGGTCACCTCCAGCGAGCTTCATGCTCTGGCTAAGCCCGGTTTTATTTCATTGAGTTAAATGGGTTTATGTTAAACAATAATGCTATACTATATAGTTGTCAAATTTGGTAGGTTTTGGCATACCTACATACCTACAAGACAAATTAGAAAGTTTGATCTAAATTGCTCTAAAACTGAGAGTCTGGACTTCAGCTACAGAGTGAAAAAACCAGAAACGGTGACCGACAAAAGGATAGATTTATAGACAGATGGCTCGACTGTAGAATATTACAACTTTTTAGCAGTGGTGCTTAGAGCTCTAACTCGCTATTTACCTAATTTCTCTGCCTGGCCTCTACGGGCACGCACAAAACGTAAACAAAACCAGGGGTATCTGAACCAGGGAGGAGGGTTATTTGGAATAAATGGGATAGTATTCGCATCAGTAAGTTCATTTGTTAGTAAAATAAAATCAGGCAGAATTTCATAGCTGACGGATCAGAAATATTGACAGCAATATTATGCTGAAGTTCGTTGGCTTTCTAGGCCTTGGAGTTAATTCAGAGATAAAACTGAACCGATTATTATCGGTTACTCACCTGTGGGGCTGCATCTTCTTGTAGAGCTGCATGGCTCCACCACCTCCCGCTCCTCCTGCAGCGGCGTTTTGTGCCAGCCGCGTGTTGTGATGGTGATGGTGTCCGCCGCCCCCACCGCCACCTGCCCCGCCGTGGTGCGCAGCTCCTCCGCCGCCGCCGTGATGGGTGGCTCCTCCGTTGCCATGATGACTGCCACCGCCGCCTGCAACCTGGTTCTTGTTCTGGATACTCTGGATGTTCTCAAGATCTGCTTTGTGTGCAGCCGCCGCCGCCGTCGAGGTGGGCAGGAGGGGCGCGGCCGGGGCAGAAGATCCCGAGGATGGCGCCTGAGCGCTACTGGCGCCGACGCAGGCACTGGCGTTGTGCTTCCCGCCGGCCTTGTGCTGCCTCTTGCTCCAGGCCTTGTTCCTGTTCTTGGGCCCCTGCTGCTGTTGCGGAGCTCGGAACTGATGATGCTGCGCCGCCTGCGATTTTCCGGGCAGTGGAGTGGGGGACTTCGATTTGGCAGTTCCTGGGGTATCCTGGGATTGTGGATGGGTCTCCTGCCTGGGGCTCTGCTCGAGGCGCAGAGTGGGCGTCATGCTGGATCTGGTAACGCGACAATCTCCGGGACTGTCGCTAAGCCGCTTATCCATTATTTTTTAGTGGCAACTGGGCATAGTTTAACTTTAGCACACTTTTTAACAGAGTCGTAGGGGTCACTTGCACTTTAATCTCCTCAAAGGAGCCACACAATTCCAATAAATATTCTTTATTTAGCACTTTCTGGGTCTGAGTCCTTGGTTTATTTATGATATTTATGTGCCAGCATGCACAAATATTTAGCTGCTGTCTTCAAGTTTATATTGCTTTACACACTATTATTGGTGTATAATTCATATTATTTGTCAACCGTTCTCACTTTCACCATTGCATGTTTTATTGAAATTATCCATTTTGTTGAAGAGATGCAACATATATGTGATTTCCGCACGCGCTGACCTCTTTGCTATCGACTCAGCTTGGTTTTGCAGCTGAAAAGAAACGAAAATTGGATAAAATTAAATTAATTGTGGATTTCTGGTGCGTCTCAATATTGTGAATAGGAAAACGGAGCCCTGTGCAGCAGCAGCTCCACTGATTTTTCAACACTTGAACAGCATTTTGCATTCATTATTTGCATAGTCAGAAAACAGGGACCAGGGGCCGGAGCTGCAGTCAAAGCAACCCGAAACCCAGCCAACCAACTAACGACAGAAACGAGCTTTGAAAAATTGAGCTATACACCCCCCGGACTCCGGACTCCTGACTCCCGACTCCGGATCCCGGACCACAGTGCTCAACCCCTCACCCCCTTGTGGCCATGTCTAGCCTGGCATTAATATTTACATGGCAAATTGTGGCTGGAACTGAGAGGCTTCTCTGGAGGCTCTCCCCGACTCCCAGTTCCCCAAACTCGTTCGTTTCGGTGGTTTTGTGGATTGCAACTAACAACCGGAGCAGACACAGGCGTCCCTGCAACGCCCCCCTACACCTCTCTGCTCGAAGTTAACCGAAAAAAAATTCCACCAGTCGAAAACAGATTTGCGTTGGGGAGAGAGGGCGGAGAAGAGAACAAGTTGCAGAAGAAACGGAGCCAACTGCAAAAAAGGGAGAAGTTTCTTTTGCAGTTTCATCGGAATGGAGCGCCAGGAGCGTAGTCACAAGGAAATGAGGACTAAGGACACTTCCATATACATTTCCTTGCACACCTTACATACCTTACCTTACACTTATCAACCAGAAGTCGCATTAAATGATGGCAAGAACATTCTGAGAAATGTTCCTAATGCAAATATGACAGATTCCTCTACATTTTCATGAAACTCTGGGCAGTATGCCAAGTCTAAATAGGACTTTAGCCTGTTCTGGCTTAAATAAAATGTTTTCAGTTAGTATTTAATATTTGCTTTCTAAATATCGTTAGTTATCGATAGCTCGCTCTGTTATCGTGTCAACAAGAGGCGGATAATTAATTTGTGCTCATTGCGGAACCGCAAGCCTCCATCAGAGATGACGACTTTCCCTCGGGGCGCCACAGAGCTCTCAACCAAAAAGGTTATCAGAAATCAGAGCAGGATTCCTAGCCCCGCTCGTAGCTCGCATTTCCCCTTTTGACGAGGCCCGCACAACGCCAATTTTTATTTGCATATTTTTAGGCGCGCGAGCGCGAAATGGGAACGCAACGCGCCACTCGTTGAGAGGAGGAAAACACAAAGGCAGGCAAGGCCCGAAGAAAATTTTAATTAAAATTTAAATATGCGGCGCGTTGTTAGCGTGCCAAAAGGTCGCCACCCAACGCCCCACAGCCTAGCTGCAGCCCACCCAAAGGGGGCGTGTCAGAAACTGGAACACTATGCGTTTGAGAGGTGGAAACAATCGCAGGAGGCTCCTCTCTAAGGTAGAGGTGCCATCAAGTTTCAATTTTTATTATTTTTGTTAAGTGGATTCGCGCTTCTTGTTTCTCGCGCTTTGGCCGGCGGAAATTGACAATTTTCGTAATTTTGTAAACATTTTAATGGGGAAAAGTTGTTGCCGCCGCTGTTTTTAGTTGTTTGGAGATGTGATTTGCATGTAAATAAAATTAGTTGATTTGTCCCGACATCTTTTCATTGAAGCAAAGCTACTGAGCAAACTCAGCACAGGCCCCGGGCTCCGAGTTTAAACTTTAAGCGTTATCCACGCCCATCCGATATGGGGGAGCAACACAAGCCAGAGAACAGTGCCGATAAGCAAGGGGTCTCGATTTCACAGGTGTTTCAAATAGCAAATCGAGTCCTGTGGGAGTCCGACATACATATTCGCCGCTAAATAAAATAGCGCCTGCACTGAGAGATAAAATATACTAAATGTGGTATTTGCTTCTCTGATTTAAGCTTAAGGGGCTATACTATGGTGACACTTTCAACAAATTGTTTTTCTTTGCTTATTCAATAGTTTATACTTTCAGAAATATCCGGTGAAAGGGGAAAGGTTATATCCTGAATAGTTTGTAAATGGTTTCGTTCTAAAGAGCGACAACGTGAAACTTTAAACATGTTTTTTATCGAAAAGTCTTTTTTTTTAAATTGTTAAAATCATAACTCATCGACAAATGGACCGAAATTTAAATTCAATTATTAAGTAATTAAAGATTAATTTTCAATTTCAGTTTCGACGATGTAGGGTCGTCGGGCTACTTCTTTTTTTTCTTGAGTTGACAGGAATGTTAATAACAACTGGGCCATATTTAGTGTCAATGTCATCATTATTAATATATTTACGATTGTGTTTACTTGAGCAGAGTAGTGCCATCAAATTTTGTTTGCGGAATGAAATTTCGCCTGCTTAAACGTTGAGGTTGTTGCGGAAGGCCTTTGGTGATTCTAGGATTATATATTTTCCAAAGGTCATTGTATACAAAATATCTTTAACTTTGATAACCTCCTTAATCTTTTTAAGTTCAGCATTTATTTGTTGCAACTCCGAAGAAAGTAGTAACACAGTTATTTTTCAATATTTTATGAAAACAAAATTTACATATAGCTATAAATATTATCTATTATGTTTACAGAAGTTCAACAGCTTGTAGGGAGTACTGTTTCTTTCTTAATATCCGAAAATAGCCATATTTTTTACGTGTTACACTGGTATAACCACTTAAACAATAACTTTTTAAGTTGTGTCCTATTGAAATTGATATATACAAACCACTTAAATTTACAAGAGTACATCGTTTAATGCACAATCAATTAAATGTTTAGACTAATATACTACATGGAAATTGTATATGTAACCACACTGTGCCTGTTATTTCTCTCAATGTGCAGAACAGGGAACATGAGTAAAAAACAAATAGCACAACATTTGTCGCTCCCAGGACACACGGGGAAAGTGGCAGGGCGACTCGGTCGGTGGAAGTAAAAGCTCGCCTTGCATATGTAATGTGCGTCATTATTAAGCACAGCTTAACACCTACTCAGGGGCCAGAGAGAGATGACGAGATCGGGTTCTCCGCTTGCAGAGTGAAAGAAAAGAGAGCAGGTGGAAAATTTGAAGGGAAAGACTAATTTAATGTCATGGCATTAGGGGGATTTACACAAAATGACGATAACAACGAGCACAAGGACGCTTTTCCGCCATACGGTAAGCCTTTAAATATGGATGAGTCCAAATGGCGGGAATGTACACATATTAAGTGCACATTGTCTTGCAGGTAATGATCGGGAAGGAAGTTTATATAATGTAATTCGGAATTGGATCTAGCCATATGCAAATATCCATACATATACCAGGGAATTTGTTCTACATCATTATATATATCTTAAACAACGTTATCGGAATCTGATAAGAAAATCTTCAACTTTTATTTATGAACAACAAACAATAAAACTAGTAGAGAGCTACAAGCTTACTAAAGAAAAAAACTAGAGGTAGTAGTGTTGCTAACTAAGAATATATTAGCGAGATTTCTTACTCATTGTACTTTGTATGAGTAATACGTCAACATTATGACAAAATCTTAAAGATTGTGTGTAATTGTTTGCCCAATAAAACTCTGTCATAAATATCTCCGAGCTTCAATTGCTTTTTAAATGCCGTTCGATAAGTCTGTTTTACTCCACACAGTTCGCCCTCCCTTCCACCACTTCATTCGGATTCCTTTCTGGAAATCTTTCGAAATGCCCCTGTTTCCTTTGCCGGAGACACTCTTGGCACGCCTGTCAAAGTGTCACCCCCAAGAACTGCTTATCCACCTCTCCTGGCCACTTTTCCCAGTCTGCAGCAGATTTTCCATCCGCAAAACATGTCAAAGGCGTCTGTCATACAACTCAGGTGCATTAATATGCCGTGTGGACAGGTGTGCGCTTCTGCAATGCCGCAAAGCAACCCACCCACCCGCTGTTTCTCAGGCAACCTTCGCTGAACCACTGTGGTGGTTTCCATCTGCGGCTCCCGACATGTGCTATTTTACACAAATTAAACGTGGCACGTTTGCTCAAAAAACGTTGACTACAAATGGGATTGAAATTACGGCAAACAAGGAAAAGATATGATGATGCAAATTAAATATTAAAATGCTAAGAAAAAAGGTATCTGTCCTTAATGATACCAAATTCATTCCTTACATGGTTCTGGATTATTTAGGCAACAACACAGAAGAATCATACTCGGAAATACCTCCGTTCCGCTACAATAAGGTGGTATCGCGTATATACTTGGGACTTATAAATTTAATGTTGCAAAGAATATAATGTTAAGATGTATATAACACTCCTAAATATGCCCTTACACTTAAGAATTACGTCTTTCTTTTCCAGTAAGAACATAAATAACCAAATTGAAGTTGTACTAAAAGTTAGAGAGTTTCCACCCTCTCTAACTGTTGCCAAAAATTTTTACCAAATGCACTTTGTCAGTTTCTGTCAGTTGTTCTCGGCCGAGTTCAGTGGAACATTTTCCGTCTCCACACCCGCTTTTCCACTCTATTTCAACTTCGGTATTGTTCCGCTGATTTCTTGTTTTCTTTCTACACATTTTCCTTTTGCTTTGACTAAGTTTTTCAATAGTTTTGTGGAGCAAAGTAAAATTACAGTCTTTGTCAAAGGCAGTTGATGGCAAAATCTTGAAAAGTGGAAATCGAATAGAAGAAAGCAACGAAAACTGGTAAGACGAGAAGAAGCAGGGGCGAAGATTGCTGCCCAATTGCTGGTAATGACCACGGTGACTGCGAGTCGAGTTCGAGTGGCAGAAACTCAAGTCTAGTCAGAGGCCAGATAATCAATTATGCAAAGGGGCAAGAAGAAGCTACGAAAAAGTAAAATGCGGAACTTGCTTGTCACAGCAATAAGACAAAATTAAATACAGCGGGGAAAGAGAAACAAAATGGTTGGGGAAGCGAGAAGGCCCGGCGAAAGGGGGTAGTCACCCAGAAGACTGTATAATTTTGCACGGCACATTGACTGATTATGAGCGCCTCGCCGAACGCCGATTTAAGCACAAGTCTGCCGAGGAAAAGCCAAAGAAGCGGTGAATAAAATTACAATGACAAATTAATGAAAATGGGCTTGAGAAGATAAAACTACTAAGAGAGGATAAAAGTGAAGAAAAGCTACTACACAAGTGAAACTGTTACATGTAGAAGCAAGTATATATACAGTTATTTTAAAACTTGAATTATTTAATAACTTAAAAACAACTTGTACATATATAAAAAATTATAACAGATAATTTAAATTAATATGAAAGCATTAATGTGTAAGATGTAAAGTTCTTAATTTTTCCGGAAAATATACCCACTAGATAAACTTATCCCTGGGAAACACTCGGTTTCCTACCCTCCTACAAATTCTCTGAACGTGAAAAATAGCTTGGTACAGTTAACAGTGCTGTTAATTTACAATTATTTCTTTATAGAATATAATTGTGCGCAATCACAGAGTTGCTTTGGTTATCCAGACCAATCAAAACAGCCGTAAGTCTCGTTTTCTTCTATATTTTTCTATCGGAAATTATAACAGTTATTTTTCCGAGCTGAAAATGTTTTGAAAGGGAGTCTGGGTCCCTGTCAATGCTAGCTCGCACATTTAAGCGAAAGCAAACTAAATTGTCTTAACCGGGACTTTATCTAATCGTAATTTAATCTAATCGAACTTTATCTAAGTAATTTAAATTGTAATATTGGGGAAATATTTGAAACCTAAATACTAAGGACAACTATGCTTAAATCTGAACATTCACATTCTTTGTCTGTCTATGTATGCAAACATGTTAGTTTAAGGAATATAAGCTCTCTATCACTTTCGCAGCTTTGTGTCTCTTTTTAGGTTAAATAAAGGCAAATATGTATTTTATAAAGTTTTATATAATACCTGAAAGAGAAAACCATGGAAAAGACAAGGCAAAGTAAATGATGATGTATTTTTTATATTCTGAAGTCAGAAGCCTTAACTCGGAAAAGCAGAGAATATGTTGTATCGTAGCTACCATAACAGCGAACAAACCAAGGTTTAATGCATGTAAACTTTTGAGGTAGTGGGATAAGAATCGTTTGGTTCTGTTATCCTATCTTTCTCAGTATTTAAGCGATTGGTTATAAGGACCTATTCGGAGAGCACTGGGTAGTAAGTGCTGTAATTGGCTATCTTAAAACAATATTTTGAAATTTAAATGATTATTTTTGAAAGCGACAACCATTAAAGAGATTTGAAAGAGAACAGAGTACTGCTAGTCACTCTATTGCCTGACAAAACACTAATTGCCCCAAGTTCAGGTAGCCTCCCCAAGTCTGCGACTCTCCGACACGCGAAGGGAGTTGCGCCACTGTCGAAGCTAGTTGTTTACAACGAAATGTTCCCTAACCTTCCACGGAACAAGCCCCAAGCCTCAATTCGCTTCAAGTCAAGAAGTTTCAATGCCACTCGCGTTCAGTTTTCGTTTGGCCGTCGGAAAAACGGCGAGAACATCAAGACGCCGAAAAGCGAGTAGAGGAAAGCAATTCAGGCTAACGTTATAAATATGTATGGAATATAAATATGTATGGCAATTCGTTTCTCACTTTTTTTTTTTTTTTTGTTTTCTTTTTTTGAGTCAGACGACGGGGACGTAAACAGAAAAATTATGGTGCATGGCGGAGGGAGAAATTGGATTATATTTTCCAAATGGTTTCTTCATAGTCGCACAGTTTTTTATTCATTGTGGTTGTCTGTTGCTTCCGCAAGACTTCTTTTGCTAGCTGTGAATTTTAGAGTGGCCCTCCAAATTTAAATAACCCGGGCTCTGTGGTGTTATCTAGCTAGAGATTCCGTGGATTTAATTTGCATTTGTGATTTACCTCATAAATATAGAGAATACCTGATTTGGATTCTACTCCTCAGTACGAGTAAAAATGCAGAGTAAAGTCTCTTTTATTGGTTTAATTGGTATAAAACAAATCTATGATTCATAGATTATTTCTGTCTTCTTTGATAACTGCGTTTACTTTTTGCTTTATATTTTCCACAATTTGGCTATTTCTGCCACTTCTCTCTTTCTGTTTCTCCTTTTGTTAAACCTATTTTGGTTGCACTTCGAGGCCAACTACAAACAATCATGCCACGTACTTGCTGCACTTCGATGCGAAGGGATTTGACTAGCGAACTTTTCAATGTTCGCTGGTGGATTGTGTGAGTGTGCTTGTAGTTTGGTTTTTTTCACAGACGAAAAACTGTTTTCTTTTTCCATCTACTTTGGTCAGTCGGAGGAAGTTTGTATCGGGAGGATTGTAATTGCAAAACTACTTTTGGTTACCATTTGGGTCATGGATGAGGGAAAGCTTTCAATAGAGTTGAAGCATTTCAGAAATAACTCCGTCGACAGTTACTTGGATTTAATCGAAAAAGTCGGCTTAAGGTTTTCTACAATTTCGTGTCAATAAATATGAGTGGGGACTAGACTTGGACGTTGATGCACCCATGCGACACCAAGCACGTGCTTGTTAGGGTTAGGTGTTAGAAGGCGCGATAGGAGAAAGTATAGGTAAAGATGGTGAGGAAATTAACTTATGGCGTGCTGCCTGAATTTTTGCTTGCATGCGTATTAAGTTTGTCAAGATTAAAGTTTTTACCTCAGGAAGGCTATCTACGTTTGAGGTTATTGGGTACAAAGACATTGGACATTGGGCAGGACATCTGGAAGTCTGTTGTGATTGCAGTTATGTAGTCTGCAGATAATATGGTAAACCATACAAAATAATAACAAAATGACTCAACATATCGGCAACTGGGAACACGTGTTTCCGTACAAACTCAAGTTCCAGATAATTTAGTTATTTAACGACACCAAGGGTCGTTGTTTCAAAGAATTAAAGATTATAGCGATGTGCATATTCAGGGGAAAACCCACCATTTTTTCTTTAACATAATATTTAATTTGCGATTTCTTCCCAATTTCATCTTATTGTATTTATAATATTTGAAAATTTATTAGTGGAAAAGAAACTCTAGCGATTGCTGATTAAACAAATTCTTTAATTTTATAATTTGGGTAAAAATGTGTGGGCATATAAACAACATTGCTAACACACGAAAGATGTGATAAAAGAAGAATACTGCCTTTAACGATTGTGGTAAAGGGATATGCCAATGCAGAGAGCAAAAGTAAACAATTGAAGCCAATGAAGCTAATACAGTTGACCCTAAAAGGATATGGAATCTAAGAGAACAGTTTGGAGCGAATGATGCACATCAAAAGTAGGAACAAAAATATTTATGCTTTATCTCTGTTAATATCATGAATTTGTGTGCATCCCATAACTTCACGTATTCAAGTATACGTTTTACTCATAGTAATAATAAATATATAGTAATAGTAATAGTAAATAATTGTTTTAAATGCTCCTTCGTCCAATTTTGTGCTTGAGGACAACTTAAAGATTCAATTTTTTTAGAAAAGCTTTTTGCTCTCCTCTACCTTCTCTTTTTTGTCTCTGTTTCCTTTTGGTTAACAGACTTTTAAGGCGATTATAAGGAAGCTTGTTGTTGCACTCACTAAATTGTATTATATTAAAATAATGTATATAAAATGGATACCAATACTATTTGTATTTATATGTATAAATGTATTCAACTATATGATAATATTGATAATATTTTCAACAATCTTTAAAGCTCGCACCAACTATTGATTAAATTCAGGTCCTGAATACATATACTAGCACATATGCGTGTAATAAAAATATATCTAATGTTGGCGCCAAATGACAGCGATAAAATCTCTATCCCAAATGCATTCCTACCAGCAGCAAGCCACACACATATAAAAAAAATGCAACAATTTAAATATGTTCAACAGTATGTTACGAATGTTTATTTCTCCTTCGCCACGCTCTAAAAGAACAACAAAGCGGCAAACATGGCAATTTTTAGCGCAAATACATATATGCGAGCTATGAAAAAACGGCGACAAATAAACAAAACAAAAAGTGGAAACACTAGGGGAGAGTGGGTGTGAAAAAAGCAGAGACATAATAAATACCACGCTCAATTGTGTCAACAACGGCAAGTACAATTGTTGGCGGCAAACGCTCTGCCTCTGCCATGGTCCACATTCCTCCCTCCCCCCATCGCCTATCGCTCCGTGCCCCTGATTGCGCTTCTGCCCCGTGCCACGTCGCCTTTCTCGGTCGCTGCACAATCAACTGCATTCGTTAAAATGTATAGTATAGCCACATGCAAATTGCAGAAAGTTGCGGCAAGGGCGAAAATGGCATGGATCAATTTTTGGGGTTAAATGGAAGTTCCAAATTGAAATCGTTAAAATGCAGGTACCAGGTAATATTAGCGCTAAACTACGTGAATGCCGGCATAGAGGCCCGGAAGTGGAGACGGCGGGCAGGCGCACAGAGCCAAAGCTGAAATCAGAGCCGCATGAGCGAACGAATTGTTGTTCACGCTCTATTAAGCGGGGTCTACAAAGGAGACACCGGGGCAGGCAGGCGGCAGGCGGCAGGCGGCATGCGGCAGGCACGCAGGCAGGGAAGGATTGAAAATGGAGCAACAAAGCAAAGGCAGGCAGCGCGAACCAAGAGATCGAGATTTTCCACTTAACGAGAATCCAATCCCAACTGCAAGGTGAGAGTTCTGCGCGCTTTATGCGCCGCTGTCATGCTGGGTCGCCTAAAAGCTTTCTGGCGGCATGCACTTGGCCGGGGGAGAAATGTGCATGAATCGCGGCGCTACAACCTTTCTTTCACTTCAATCAAATGGAACTGCACTGCAAGAAAAAGTGGCACTTACATAATGTAAATGTGCCAAATTTAACGTAATATGGATAAATGAAAAAGTATTTTACCTTAGTTGAGGATCAAGCTCTCTCTCTCTCTAAAAATAATAATAAAACTTTCCATCTAATAAAATGTAGACTATGTATACTTCTATTCTTGATCAGTATCACCAGACAATTCAATCTAGCCTTGTCCGTCTGCGTTTGTACCTCTGTACGTTGCTTTGGTAACTTAGGTTTTTGAATTATGATTTAAGACTTTCAGAAATTTTTAGTTCTATTGCAGTTTACGAACTGCCAGACAACTATGTGACAACTATGTGATAAAGATGACATACAAGTAGGAACAATCGGAAAACAAAGTTCACCGTTTTCTAGAATCTAGAATTTCGGTTTTAGTTTTATGAAAATTCAAACACTACATCGTATATAATATAAAAATTGGCACTACTTCGTTTTCAACACATTTGCATACTATATAACCTAAAATGGAGTTATAATCTGCTATTTAAAATATAACATTTTTAATTTTCTCAACACGGGCGCCTATATCATATAGCTTCCTTAGAAACGAACTTTTTTTTAGATGATAACCAAGGAAAACCAGCAAGAGATCGTTGTTTTTACATATAAATGTTTTTAACTCTCTCTTGCTAGGGTTTTTTTCACTTTACCGAAGTAGATCGATTTTCAATGATTCAATTGCAAACTGCAAGGCTATATAAGCTTTTGCGACTTCAAGTTAGCTAACTTTCTTGTTAGATACCTTTTACTGCCAGGACATTTGATCTGATTTGTACGGCCATGCGGATAAAGCTGTATTTTTGTCCAAGTGTAGGTCGATTTCATTGACCTTTGTTCGCCATTCTGCTCCTAGCTGCCATCGCCTCTTCCCACTGATACCGAGACACATGATTAGGGTCAATGATTTACAGCACCGTCTTTCATTGTATCGTATGACTCGTACGGGGAGATGAGTGCCAGCCAGGCTCTCTTGACACTTTGCACCTCAACAGCAATTTGGCCAATTAACTTTAGTTATCATAAATCTGTTATGAACTCATTGTTCAAGCAATTGACGCCACCGAGCAGAGTGAGAGAGCGTCAGAAGCTAAGCATTACCTCTATTATTCAACCGAAATATTCAGCACAACTTGAATTGCAGTTTTCCCCATTTTCTTCTTGGGGTTTCTCGATTGTACTGGGTCTTTATCAATGTCGTCATATCTGGGTGCTCGCGTTGTTCCAATCATAATTTTTATAACTATTTTACATGGTTGGTATTGGTTTTGGCTTTTCTATTAAATATTTAATGTAACCCACACTACTTAGTTTTAGAGGACACCAAGTTGAAAGAGTAGAAATAAGAGTCATTAAGTGAATAAACTATTTTCCATGTCTTACACATATTCCGAGAAGTACTCCCAATAACATTTTTAAAATAACTAAATAGAACATGAATAATAGTTCTTACCATAATTCAAGTTTCTTCTGTTGACTAAAACAACTAATAAAACAAATATGGTAGGAGGAACTAATTACTTTCTCTAATTACCTTGTCTCCCAGATACTCCAGAAATATGAGTAAAGAGTTTGTTTATTAATAAGAATTTAGCTACACCAACAATTCTCTAATTACATCAACAAATTACTAATCAAATTTCATCTACTGACCGCGATTTGCACAAATTTGGCATACAGGGCGCCCGGATTTAATTAATTTTCACTGAAAGCACTTTGGGATCTATGATTTAATTTTATTTTTAATTAAGAAATCGCATTATCAATATTAATTATTAAACTTATCTGGAAGCCCTAAATGGAAACAATCAACTATGTCGTATTTTGAGGTTGACTATCAAATGCTGCACACTACAAACACCTACATATATTGTCGGGCTTAATTGATGATGCCAAGGAGACTCAGTTCAGACGAGTAAGGAGAGAAGACAGCCCAAGGCTGTGGGATGGACACGCAAAGCCGAACCAAGGACACATCGTCCTGCCAGTTGGATATGTGCGTGAATAGAGCAGGCTATCTCTGACAACTTTCACATGTCCACCAACTTTGCCTCGCCGAAGTTTCCTTAATATAATAAAACGTTTAAAGTAGAGTCCAGAATCGTACAACAAATTACAGTAGCAAATATTAAACGTAGATTATTCGAGTCGAATTGAACTTGTTTCGATTGTAATATTGTTACTTTATTGCGGTAGCTCCGAATGTAGACTATGATTACGTCCTCCTTTTGTGAAAGACTCCCGACTCTGAATTCTTAAATACTTTTCCTTTTTCCTATTTTTTTTTTAAAGATTTTGCAAATTCAGACATGCGCTTAACTTTTTTTAATACAGCATGAAATGTGGAAAATGTCGATGAAAGGGTGAACAGCTAACGCCAGCACACTCCATTTGGCGCTTTGAATTTTAGCAGCGCCACCATTTTGTATTGACTGTGGTGGCAAGGATGTTGAAAGGATGTGGGTTGGGTAACAAACAAGGCTGCGATTAAAGCCAAACGATGAGTCCAGGGGGTTCGCGAGCTGTACTAGTTGTCATCCCCTTTCCTTTTTATCGAAAGTCAGAGAGAAACCGGACGAAAATTAATTGAACTTTGTTCAAATGTGTGGATATATGATGTAGTATTGTATGATATACAACATACTGATGTACTGATTACACATAAAGCTATAAAGTAAGAACATAGGAAGCGCATAAAGTAGAATTCATGTTGTAAGAATCACATCTTCCTCAGCTTTTTCCTTTAAGCAATTAATAAGTTAATTAAGATCGAGAAAATGGGTTACAATTTAATCATTTCGTTACTAAATTTGGTTAGAGTCGAACTTCTATTTGCCGCAGACGCGGCGCATTTAAATTTTCAATTTCGAAGTCAAACATTCACAACATAATTATCTAATCTTTCTGTTTCGGATTACATGCCCGTTTGCCACAGTCAGTTCACTTCATCCGATCATGAGGCCGCAGCCTAGCCGGAAGGTGTTCTTCGGGTAGTTCATGCGTCCGGAGATGGCCAGGGAGAACGGAAGCGGCTGCAGACGCTTTTCAATGACGCCCGCAATAAGCCAGTTGGAATCGAAGTTTCCACGGAACACAAGATCCGCCTTGGGGATGTCCACCTGGTAGGCAATGGTGGCCGTGGACTCCTGCATCCGTACATTCGTCTCTACCTCGACTCCTATCTGAAGTTGCTCGCTGGCCTTTTGGTAGTAGCTCAGGTGCAGGCCGGCCGGCCCCAAGGTGCAGGACGTCACGGAATCCCCGCAATTATAACGTCCCACAGCGGACAGCACTGCGACTTGGCGGCCTGACACGTTCGGGCCATACTGGTAGGCTAGCTCAGTTCCCAAGGCAAACCGCTTGGTGATCGCCTGCAGGTACTGGCCCACAATCACTCCAGTCCCCGAGAGGACGCCCGGATTGCCCATTGTCAGTGAACAGGTGAAGTCCTTACCGCGATAGTCGCTCGTCAGCTGGGTGGCCACCAGCTTGTTGTCCTGGAACTGTGAGGCGAACCTGCAGCGCAGCCGCTTCGTCAGCTGGTGAATCATATTCGCGCTGAGGTTTCCCATCGGATCGATCTCGGCAATAAGGACAGGGAACGCCTCACTCGCACAATACTGCTTGGTGCCCACGTAGGTGACTCCAAAACGGTAGCCATTTGACGCACCTGCGCTCATGGCCATGGTGTGTGAGACCTGGAAGTGGTTGCTCAGGCCCTTGTTTAGCATGATCTTGGCGCCTTCGAAGGCGTTAGCCTGGATGTCGCGACAACGACCGTGCAGCTCGTCGAACGTGCCGGGATTCTCCAGTTCCGACTTTATGGCCTCGTCTTCCATTGCCTTCACAAGTTGAGGCGGCAGGCTCCCACCAGCGGGGACTGCGGGTGCTGGCGGCAACTCAGGCAAGTTCAGACCGCCGGACTTATCACGCCCACTCAACGGATCGCTCGATGTAGAAGCCAGCACGTTGCCCATCGTTGCGCGTTATTGGAAAGACAAGATTTTTGAAACTGGTTCTTTCGAAAGTTATAGCTGTTATAGATTTATTTTTAAGTCAGAACAACGATGAACATGAAACTTACTGTCGAATAAATGTGGTATACGTACAGACTGACAGTCTGACAATATAACCAAGTCGAAATATTTGAAGTTTGGATGTAGATAGAACAAACTCAGAGTCCAAATGAGAGGGCATTCCAGAAAATCGTATTATTCTTCGTAGTTAATGAGCGACAAAGCGAGAACTAAAGATCCGCGAGCTGGAGGTCTCGGGTTCAATCCCAGGTACGTGTTTTTATTGTTATCTTTTTACTTTTTCCTATAACGTTCACTATTACCTTGACTTGATATCCACTGACCAGAAGCTCCCAATATATTATAATATTAACATTATATTATGTAATGAGCAAGTGAGCAAAATAGTTAAGTGAGTAAAAATGAACAAGATTGAACCATTAATCAAAGTGAACCAATATGATATGATGCCAATGAACAAAAATGATCAAAGTGAACAAGTGAACAACATAGAACAATTTTGGGGGATTCGCTCAGTTGTTAACCACTCTTTTTTATTATTTGCTCAAGAACAACCCAACACTACCTCATTATATAAATATACAAACATCAAAATACAAATAAAAATCGTGGAAAAAACCTACATTTTATAGGTGACGATGACAGATATATCTGACCGTAACAATAATACTTTCAGCTAGGTACATATAAATATTATTTTTACAAGTAGATTACAAGTAAATTCTGTTTTTCGCTTTAAGAAAAAGAAAACATAGGACTCTGCTCCCTAACTCTATCTCTATTTCTCTCCCCCTTTCGTTTTCATACACGTTCACTATTAATTTGGCTAATTTACCTACCCGAACATATTAAGTGCACGCCTTCCTACACCTCAGTGAAAATGCCAAGGGGAGGGAGAAAATTGCGATGGCTGGGAGTCTAGGGAAGGTCGAGGGCGGGGAAAGGCCTAATTACCGTCACGCAATTCGTATGGGAGGATTTTCCCCAGCTTTTTCTTGATTTTTAAAGGTTAGTTCCTTAAATGGAAAAGCCCTCCCTCGCCACAGTGCTCATTTATCGTCGATATTAATGTTCTCTTGAATTTATTGCCTCTTGGAGTTCAGAATTTATGAGAGAGCGACTGTGTGCGAGGTCGGGGTGTATGTAATAAAACCGGATAAAGCGCACTCTGCTCTGTCGTCCTTTGTCAAGTGCTTTTGGTCAACTCAAGGACACGCACAAGTCCGAAAAGTTTACAAATCATAACACATTGTGTTGACTCTTAATAATTTTATTATTCGAAAATTTCAGCCCACGAATCCCCTGAAGCTTGACCGCTTTCCTCCCATTTTCACCTTAATAAATGTCAAATTTCAGTTAATCAACAAGAATATTAATTACAAAGTTGTTGGACGGTGGTCCCCTCTTTTTTCAGCGCGGACAAACTTTTTGTGCAGTCACAAACCGAAATCCCATGGCCCGCAACTTTGAGATCCTCCGACACACATACTTCATACATATATATACACACAGAATCGTTAACATAACTTTCAGCTACTTACAGCGAAATCCGCTTAAAGTGACTGAAACTGCAGCTCTAGCCGTATTTTTTGTACATATAAACTCGTGCTACACGCCTATCAAGCCCAAGACATCTCCTGCCTGGCCCACTCATATACCACAGACTTAATACACTTTTGGCCCAGAATCGGGACAGCAAAAGTCGAGCAACTTTATTTTCTCGCAAACACAGTAAACAAACTGCCACTCCGCCCCGTCCCCCGTGCGACCTGCGTCCCATGCATACTATATGTACGCATATAAAAAACGCTCATTGACTTGGCGATACAACAGCACAACTTTGCTACAAGTTTCAAATAGCAAGGCGGGGAGAATAAGGGGATCCACACTGGGTGGGGCGGAAAAGTTGCTAAGAAAATATGTCTACACTTGCCGACGACATCCGCCTTCCGCTCGGAGACGCTGCGCATCGTCGCTGCTGCTTGCGTGTCAGGGATGCCGGAGGCGTCCTGGGACCGTTACAAAAGCTAATAAACGCACACCAATACACTTCAAATTCCACACTCAGAGAAATGAAAAGAAATGCGAAAAAATTGAAAGTAAGTTCTTAAGACGTGCATTACCAAACCCCCAAAAAAAGGCCAAGTTTGATAATAAATGCCTCATATATCAAATTTACAAGCTTGCTAACTCCGCTTAGCTTATAAAAATTATATTTAAATCTATTTTTTGAAATTCCCTTTTTAAGAACTATATATAAATCAATCTTTGCACAGTTTTGCTTTTATTAAGCGACCTTTTATTTATTAAAACTTGCCGATCCGAGCTAAAGTTTGACAAAGAGGCAACCCTGAGAAAGTCAAAAAGCTAATTTAATGTTTTGCACTTTTAGGAATAGTTTAACCCTTGACCACATCTAAACTCCTTCCTCTGTTGCGTTTTTCTTAACCGATTTGGTTCAAACTTTTAAACATATTCGACTTTTGGTTTATATGTTGAGCCACATTTCTACTAGGGCTGTATTCATCGATTCTGTATTCTTGGCTAAATTCAACAATGTATTTTTATATTTATAACTCCCTTCCTGAACCACAATAGAAAATTCTGGAGGAGTCTTCAAGTAAATGAGTCTTTTTTGGCGATAAAAGGTTTGATGTGTGCAGTGGGAGTTGGTCACTTTTAAAACATAAGTACAATATTTCATGACTTACCCAGTTATCGATTAATATTGATCGGATATTTCTGGAAAGACATAAAATGTATATTAAAATAAATGTTTTCCTTATTTGATTTTAGTTAAAGGTATAAGTTTATAGAGTTTATGAAAAAACAAAGCACATAATAGATTCTATAATTCTACAATTTGAATCAGAATGAGTCATTATAAATGAATTAAATTGTTTGTTATATTAAAGCATCATAATTTATATAAAGGTTTTTTTCAAACAATTAGTTAAAGTTTTTTCAGTGCACAATTATTGTGTACTTAGGTCACAGGACACACACTTTTTGTGTCTCATTTGCCAGAGTCGCATTGATCGCAAACGGCGAAAATTGTCAAGAAAACACAACTTCCTCGAAATTTTGCTGGCATTTGACGATTTTGTTTGAGGTTTTATCCGGTTCTTCATCTACACACTAAAGCAAAAATGTCATTAAATTGTTTTCTATCATACTTTTTGGTTTAATTTAAAATGTAGTATTCAAAACTAATAGCACACGGGAAGTTCAATATCAAATAAATTCACAACAATGATTTTCAACAATCCACCCTGATTTTCCGGACCAACCGAAATCAATAACAACCTCTTTGCCTCGAAACTCTCCTTGTCGCTGAGCCCACCCTTTACAGAAAAATAAACGAAACTCAATAAGTCGCAAGTGTATGAAAAAATTTACATTAATTTCAATATGCCGCAGGCAAAACCAAACAGGTAACATTGTTTCGCTTGAAGGACATAGCTTGGCTTCCAGTTACCCTTCTACTTTAGTTTATAAAAGTGCAGAAAGAGAACTATACATCCATAATTATTTTCATTTCCCAAGGTGATGGATTTCTATTCTGGTCGACAAAAATTTCTGCAATAGAGATTTCTTGATGCGCAAGCTACTATATTTAAGTCAATTTTAACCGTAAAGGTACTAATAATATCTACTCTTTGCCAATTTTATGCACGTGCTTTAAAGTTATGAATTTCTGTTCGTTGGCTTCAGTTCAAAAGAGCAGTGCAAAGAGAAAAGGAAAAAGTAGTGCCCAATATTTAAAATATTAATCAAATTGTTCAGGCATTTAATATTTAAAATAGATATGTAAATAAATAAGTGAAGGAAAACCCAATACATATACACTAAACAACGCACATTAATATATTTAACCAATATTTATAACAATATTTGTATAATTCTATAATATTTACATTATATTCAATGTAATATCTTTTTTATTTTTGATGTAATTTTTCGTTGAAATATTACTTGAAAAGGAGAAGCGTACTATTATAAAATATCGTTATAAACGATTCTTTTATAATTATCACTGCTAGTATACCATTTTCTCCCAACAACAGTATCCTTTGAAAATATTGAAAGGCGGTGTATACATAAGGATAAATTAATGTAAATGCAATCATAATTAAATTCATTCAATGTACGTTGTGTAATACCAGCTGTCCGGATTGTAAGACAACGATAACATAAAAAAAAAAAAAAAACATAAAAAGAATTAACATTTGCGAAAAATACTGCAAAAACCATGGAATAACCACGAAACGTGCATTATCTTTTTATAGTTGTTTAAGCTATTAAGGTCGATGTTATGTAAATTTTAATATTTATTTTAAAGCTCGCTCAACGAAACTACGAAAACGTCATACTGGCATAGCAAATCGAAATGGATTTCTCTGGCACACCAATAATATTACATTGAGAACAAATTTAATTGCCTTCTTCGTTGCCTTCGTTGGGACTTCTATTAAAGCTTCCGGATTCAACATTCTATTTCAGAGCAAGGGTATCATGAGCCAGGAATAGCGAAGAAAGGAAATTTCTCATCTTCATTTCTATACTCAAAAAAATTTGAATGGTTTCAACAACATGCCCAGATTGGGCTCTTTGGAGTACCGGGATGAGTTTGCCTTCTGTCCTTGTTGTTGGTGTTGTGTCTGTTATACAATATTACGAATAGGCCTGCTGTAAACAATGGATGTGCCTGCTACCCAACTTGAATGTAATGCACGTTGAGGGAAACATGGAGAAGGGAAAAGGAGCAAGGACCACGAGACCAAGGGAGCGTCTAGCGCGTTGACTGTGCCAATTTCGGGAGAGTCGGCGTCGACGTTCGTTATTTTTCTGGTAGTTGAAGGGCAACAACATTTTGCACAATTTTCCATCGTGTTTTTCCTTTTTTTTTCGTATCCGGCAGCCAGCGCACAGTTGTTATGGAAAATAAATTGGTTGAGCTTATTTGGTGCACAGGTTGCTCTGATGGGAACGGAATATGACAAGGACACGGAGACCAGCCAGTGTTTGTGGAGGAATGGGGTAGAAGTGCAAAATTATTAAAGAAATTGAAAGCTGAGCCCTAGAATTCAGATGACAGAGCTTCAATACTCTTTCAGGGCTAGGTACTTCAAGTCGCCATGATACGTTTACAGAGCTTGAACATATTTTAGTCAAAAATAATACCTACTATTATTATAAAATCATTATAAACTCTATTTATTTGTTCGTTCCCAAGGCATGGCGAATATTTTGCCATTTTATATGTGAGGAAATTCGTATCTATAGCAGCTGTAAGTTATATGTGCTAGGTTGAGCGTATTTCATTTTGATACTACTAACTTTGCAAAAATATGATAAAAGACTACCGAGAATGTTTTAAGAATGTTAAAGTTAAGTTAAAGTTAAAGGAACTGGCAAGACTTTAAGTAAGCTTTATATGATAAGATAGATGTAGCTGTAGGCAAAGCTTATTTCGACAAAATGTTCACGTTTTCTAATTCCTTTAAATTCTTACATTTTGCGCAAAAAAAAACTAGTTCGCAGGATATTTAAGTCAAAGGAATGTGTACCCTACTTCATCATCGTGCTATTCCTTTTGTTTGCCCTTTTGATTTCCTGGCATATCCTCGCAATGCAATACCTCTCATTTGCCGTGCATTTCCGAAACAGAGGCAAAGTTTTTGAGGTAAAACTTGCCTGCATGCATGAATGCGCTTGCTTTGGCATATTTTGGCACCCAAACACACACTCACACACACTCTAAGGCCTTAAACTAGACATGAGCTTTTTAAATCGATATTTGGGTGACGGGCGTGTGCAGTACGGAAAATCGGAATAAGCCCTTTGCGGCCAGATGAACCCATACAGACACTAATGGCTGCTTCATCCACAGACTTTGTCAAATATTTCAATCGGATATGGCAAGAAATGCAGATTTAGAAGCTAAAAAATTGTGGTGACAATTTCAGGCTTCACCATTTCGCTTTTCCACTTGAGACTTTTATGCAATTATTTAATTTATTTATTATTTAGAACATGGCCGGCCTACCCTGATTGGAATCTAAAAGTTTTTTGCAAGATTTATTTAAAGCCATTTGAGAACAGTAAAGGATGACTACATAGTTGTGAAGAATTTGTGTGGGCGATTATGATTTAACATTCTGTAGTATATTGCAGCAATAAACTCTAGCCACTACGTTGATGAAGTGTTCGAAATGCAGAAAAAGCAATAAATGCAATTAATTATTTGGCTTAATTTGAAATCTATTAAATTGCATTTTCTTTGCCACTAATTGGAATTTTGATTGAATGCCAGTTAGGCTAAAAACTACTAAGAACACAAATAAACAAGTGACATTTGTGTGATTTCTTATTTGCTGCATTAAGCTTTATTTTTATTATTTTGATTGTTGGAAAAGTTGTTCTTCCACAACCACTCTTCTGCGCTTGTTTTCCATGCTCCTTTTTTGTACACTTTTTTTCGTCTTGTTTTCTGTATATTTTTTGTTGTTTAATTGACTTGAAAACCAGTTTTATTTGCTTGCAGGCAGCAAAAAAAAGGCAGCTCAAGAGCAAAGGCATTAAAAGCAAATATAAATTGTGTGCTCCCCAAGTTGGCTTTTGGTTTTTTTGGATTTGCTTCCCAATACTGTTGTCCTGTTTTATACCCTCGCAAAAAGTTATTCCGTTTTATATGCGAAAAGTTATTCCTATGAGAAATGTTTAACCCATTTCCTTAGTTATGGCCAATTTCTCAATGTCCAGTTAGCACGTTGTAGGCTGATAAACTGTCAGGTAAACAAAAAGTGTTTTGTCAATCTAAGACTTCAAATTAAACTGGGAACTGTCTGATAGAGTAATGTTCTGGACGGCTTGATGATGCTATTAAAGCATGGCCTATTATCCTTTGACCTTCGGTTAGTAAACCGTACTTTAAGAAAGTAGTACTACATTTACGGTCAGGTTGACAAGGCGTTAAATTAGACTGGGAGTTAAGTCTACCTTTCGTCACATTTTCAGAACCGCTCCACTTCTTTGACTATCAGTATGCCGGGAATATCTGATTTCAAGGGTACGAAAGTTTCGATAACGCTTACCTTTCGTTTTTTTTTCATTTACCTCTTTTCACACACACCACGCACACACATATTTTTACGCAAAAGAGATAGACAGACGCTTGCCCTCTGTTTTCCTTATCATAATGCGATTATTTTTGGACTGCCCAGCGCGTATAGAAATAAAAGCATAAAAGTATAGAACTTTTACGCCATAGCATCCACTGCGCGTATGTGTGCCTGTATTGTTTGTCTGCCGAATATACATATGCGCTCGTTTGTGTGTGTGTGTTTAGTGAGCTCAAAGCTAGTGGAGCTTTAAACTCGTTATTGCCATCGTCGACTAAGCAGCTTCATTCTGACAGCACTCTCTTTCCACACCCTAGGCGTGCATCTCTCCGTCTTGCTCCGTTGCTGCCGTATATCCGCTTTTTCGGGGTCTGCCCTAACATACTTTGCCATATTTTGCTTGGCGCTTTAATGCCGATTTTAATTAGAAATTGGTTCTACCTCATTAAAAGCATTTTGCCCGGGACTCGAAGTACAAATTACTGTCCGTTCAAATAAAGCAAAACATCTTGAATTAGAACTAATTTTGCTATTTCTAACTAACTAAAGAAGAAATAGGAATAAATAATTTAATTGTCAGCTATGTTTTCCATGAGGACCTCTGCGGCGCATATCAAAACTTGTCAAAATTGAAGTCTAATTTTTAAAAGCTTGTCGAGCAGACAAGCTCTTCGCTCGCAGCTGTTTGTCAAACTCTCACCCATGAGAAACACACCATTTCTTAACAGACAGTTTATCTGCTTGATAAATAGTAGCTCTACATTGAGAAAACGGGGTACTGGGGACGTACATACATACATATGTACAATATCGATGCATATGGACATTTCGTGCTCTATATTATATCGAAAATATCGTGAAGTTTGATAAATCGAAAAATGTCGCAAATAATATATATATATTAATAAATATCAATCTAATGGATTATATCGAACAAATATCCGAACAATTTTATTTACATCTTTTTTCTTTTTCCAGTTTTTTAAAAGAACATTAAAGAACCATTTTAATTTTTCAACAATGATAGTTTCAACCAAGTTTAGGACCGCGACATGGATAAACAAATATACCTAAGCCTATTTTTAATAGTCATATTAAAGTTAACTGCCACATTAACTCTGACTGGGCATTGAGATAAATACATTTCGCTAATCGGTTATTAAAGATTTTTTGGCAATCGTGTTTTAAAAAGCTGCCACCTTAGAATATTTAGAATTTATTGCGATGCCCCAAAATTCGTAGCATATTTTTTATACTTTTTCATCCCAGCATTCCACTCTATTCTCTTTCTTTTTATTCTGTGGCACACACAGGCAAATGCGCTTGCCATGTCTAATTTATGCAAATTTAATTGCCGCCAGACATTTTAATGAAATTGAAACAAGCCGAAGCGCTTTGTGGGGGGAGGGTCTATGAGTGGGCGGTATTTTTTTTGTTTAAATGAAGATACTGGTTAGATTGCGAACCTATTGCGGTCAGAGCGAAATAGGAAAATTTATTGCCTTTTCCTATTCATTAGTTTGTGATGTAGGTTTGTTGTAATCCAGAAATTATTAATTTATTTAAGGGGTTCGCCTTATGCACGACGTTGAACCTTTGCACTTATCACTAATTAAAAACCATTAACCAATATATCGAATCGAGAATGATCAGATGTGGCATGCCGAATTCTCCATTCAAACGATTTAATTTCACTGCTTTAATTATTTTCCCGCACCTCTATCCGCTATTGATAAATATTTCTTGCTGTTATTTATAGGATTTCCTTTTATTTTTGTTGCTTTTCGCTTGCTCGCTGACTGCCTTGTTTTTGTTGTTTCTTTTGTGTGTTGCCCGTTCATTCGCCGCTCGTTTCATTTCCACTACGTTTTATTTCGTGCACTGTGGTATGCGAGCGCTTGGCATGTAAGAACATGGAGACACTACACTTCGTTCACTTATTCACATTCCTCTTCCCACTGTGCGCTCTTTGCGTTGAAATGTCGCCGAAGTCGATTGTTGTTGTCGTTGTCGTTGCGAATCAGAAGAAGAGGTGCATTCGCTAAATATCTTTAATTGTTGTTTTTGTGCGCTATTTAAACTCTCGGACAGACACAGAAGCACTCGCACATACAAACACTAGACTGCAATTTTGACACTCGCACCGCGGCAAAAAAAAAGGAAAGGGGAAATAATCTCGTCTCTTTTCAGCAATGCAATACTTACAATTTTCAACGTTTATAATTTGCCACTAAAAAATCTTTTATTTATTTGTAGTCACTATGATACGCACGAAAAATTTCATCCGCTCTACTGTTTTGCCGTCGGTCTTTGTCACTTCCACGTTAAGCAGCTGCTCGTTCGTTATTTTCTTTCCTCCGTTGAGTTTCTTCACTGCCACTATTATACTATTAATGTTCACTGTTTAATTCACTTCTTAAAATTTAAAGTGCTTCTTTTTCTGCACATTTCCTATGAAAGTTTCGGAAAGTCGCCAAAAGCAACATTTTCGCAATGTTAACTTACAACCACGTTTTTTGTTCTTTCAGTTGATACGATTTTTGATTTAAATTTGTTCGCTCCACTCTTTGTAAATTATTTTCATTTGTCCGTGAAGTTGCTCTCGAAAACCGTTCCGTCGTGTACGCTGAAAAAAAATTGTGAAACTTGTTTCTCATCTGCTCACTTCTTATATACCGCGGCCGTCCAGAGAGGGAGGTTTCTCGCGATTCGCCGATGTGGCTTCCTCTCTGACAGTGTTGTCAGAATAGCTAAATCGACGAAGTATTTTAAATATTTTAAATGTTAACTATTTATGGGTCGTTCCACACCACAATAATGAATATTTAAATTTTCTTACTGAACCCTCTGCACCTTTCAAAAGTTACGTGATATATGGACAAACGTTAGGTGTGGTAATTGTAAGTAAGTCTGTTAAGTCCATATTTATAAATTTAAAAACAATTTATTGTTAAAAATCTCGTATGTGAATCCCGTTTTAAATGTCCTTATATTATTTTATTTTCTATTAAACAAATACATGTAACTTTTTGAAATAGCTAGATCAATAAAGTATCTGAAATGGCAACACTGCTCACTGGCCAGTCACCGAAAGAGAGAACCGCTCCGACCAACAGAAATTTCTGTTAAAATGAGAGCTACTCTCCGCTGACACATCCTAACAGAACTGCTAATCGGATTTTCGCTAGTTTTTTCGGAGAGCTTCGATTTTTTCCGCTCATTTTCTTCGGCTTTACTCTCTCTTTTTGTTCCCTCCTTTCAGCTGGTGAGCGCATGGAACGATATGGAACAGCGACGAAACGACGGGATGACGGAACGTCGGAAAGTCTCGTCGGTCGTTTTTTGTTCTCCCGGTGAGATATGAAACGATTGCGTCTGTCAGTCTCACTGACCGACTGACTCACTGTCTCTCCCGCTCTTTTCGTCGAGTGTGGTGAACAAACAGAGAGAACGTTTCGTACGTGTATTTGTGATTGTGTGTAAGTATTGCGCCATTGCTGCCTGAATATCGGGTTGTATTGTATGAACGTATGTATGTACATACATTTATTCATACATGTGCATCTCCCTCTAAGCACATTTCATTTGTTTACAGTTTTTCGTTTTTATACCGGTATTTTCAAAATTATAGGGTATTATCGAATTCGTCATTTTATTCAATTTCTGGTAAAAGAAAACCAGACAACACTTAGTACAAAACAAAATAATTTACAATTCTGTGAAATTATACGAAGTTATAATAGCTGAATAAATACCTAAATCTTCATACTATCGCTCTAAAAATGAATACACTAATTTGTACATACGTATGTACGTATGTATGTATGTAGGTATCATAAATGAGCAAGTAAGTCCGCCCACTGAGTAAACAATTGTACAATGAAAATACAAAAAAAAAAAAAAATAAATGTTAATGAACAAGTTTATTTTCAGTTGAAAAACAAAAATGTATAAAAATATTGGACCCCTATTAAAGTTGAAATATTAAACAGTATATGGGAGAATCTTAAATGTCGAATGCAATATCCGTACCCTTTACAAAATTCGTACCCTTTTCAACTATCGTTGAAATCCATCTCAAACCAGGACTGCAAATAATGGCAGATAAATATAAAGAATTTTTTCTGATCTTAATTTTGTTGTTTATAAATATTAAAATAAAACCCCACAAATAAAAACTCGGAAAACATTCTCAAATTCCTTGACAGCTGCCAAATCTGTATAAAGTAAATCTCTATAAAGTAAATATCTAGTAAATATAAATGCACAAACAAGTTATTGTAAATCTCAATCTAATGCATAATATAATTAATTTTATATACCCATAATCATACCACAACCCCTAAATCAAATGTGAGCCGAAGGCCTTAGCTGCTATGACTCTTAGCCCCTAGTTAGCTCTTAGTTTATAACTATTTGTTAGCTTTAGATAAATAAATAAAACTTCAGTTCATTCTTTACTAAAGAATGAAAAAAAGGGAGGGTTTATCAATGATAAACCCATACGTCAAAAACAAGAGTTAATATTTTTTTTTTTGTATAATTTATTTACAATCTGTCTGTTTAACAATATTTTAAGTAAATATTATAATTAACATTAAGTTAACAGAAATAGCAGTTTTTCAATGAGCCCTGCTTGACATATCTCAGACCTTATTCCGAAGGTTAAGGACAAGAATAAAAAAGAAGGAATATTTTGTAGCAACAAAATCAAAATCAGAAAATTATATTAAGACGTACATACAAAATATTAACATTATTTAAATACATTAAAAGAAAAAACTACTCAATATAAATATATAAATACATAACATTTCAAGATTAACTGCATCAAAATTTCCCTTAACGTTTAGCTTAAATCAGGATTTAAACTGGTTTCCAAGTGACTTTTGTCAGTGTAGCGTGCAAATTCCTTAAATTTTTATGATTATCTTATAAACGCAATGTACATATGTACATTGAAGAATATGTATGTATGTACATATGTATATTACTATAAATCGAAACATTAAGCTCACAGAGAAAGCCAATATATAAATAAATATAATAAATCTGCAGCGAAGTGTATCTATAATTCCATATTACATTTTGTTGTTCTCTGGTACGCTATGTTTCTGTGTTTTGCTTATGTTTTCCATTGCATTTGATTGTTTTAAATTGAGATTTGTATGCTGAAGCCTCGTTGCAGCAGCAACGGTCTCCTGTTGCTGCCACTGAACGCAGCACATGGAACTTTATAATAAATTATGACCAACGCAATACCACTGGAAACTGTGAATAATTTTCTGGTGGGGTTAAGTACAAAGTTTCTTGTTTATACACCAAAATGCCATTCGTATTTGTCTTCGGCCGTGTGACAGCTAATTGGATTATTTCGGTAACTGGCGATTGCGGGGGGTTGTGGAGCGTTGATGGTGGAAAACTTTCTGATTAGCTTTCTTGTTCTGGCCACTTTACGGCAAGCTCTCATAAATTACGTACATACTAACCCAATTAGGGATCGTCTAATTTCGTTATGGAGCGCGTACACGTTAGAGCGTGAAGTTATTTAGATACATTGTAACGACTCCGAAGCATCCATTCTTTTACTCACAACGAAAAAGTAGAAAACCCAAACAGCTTTGAGCGTAGAATAAAAATAAAGAAAACGACGAAAAAATTCCAACATTGGGAAGCGAAAGTTTGTATACCCTTGCAGTTGCAATGTATCCCATTCTTTCAACATCTGCTTAAGGGTAATTCGATCTTAACTTTTTGCGAAAGGCCAGATTCAAAATATGTCAGAAATTCCCTAGAATAATAGGGTCATATGACTAGGCAAGTAGATCGATCCCGCCTCCAGGTCATCAGATTTCTGCTTTGGATCGTAAGCTTTTTAATAAATAACCATAAATATATAATATAATATTAATAGAACATAAACCTCTCAATTAAAACGGAATATCAAACGACCAAAATACTATCATTCCCAATTCATGTAATTGCCGCTTTTTATGCTGTTCTCGTCAAACATATGACGTTGCAAATATCCAAATATGTATGCTTAAAATATATCTTCATTGCATAAGGATATTAAACGATTTTGACATATTTAAATTACCATAATTGAACTGTCTTCCTTTTAAATTGATTTGACTTGACCATTAACGTAATATTCTTACAATAATCGGTTTTCACGATAAATACTTTGTCATTTTATTCTCAATATATACTATTTGTTTTGGAACCGATATTTTCGGATTAATTTACAATTCGGTCAATATGCCTATTTTTGAAATATTTAAGAACTAATAATGCGCTTTGAAAAAGGGACTCATTCTTGTAAAAATAAACAACATTTCCGATTCAACAAACAATTAAATGTTAAATAAATCAGGTGATATTGTGTAAAGTGCACAATTCATGTTTTAGTTTTACCAAGAAATAAGTTAAAAAATCAGCTGTGGCATGGATATCATCTTTATTTTACTTCTTTGTAATTTAAAGTATTTTTTAACGGAATGCATTATTGATTCATAATTGCCCTTATTCTCAGAATTTTGGTTGACTCGTTTCGCAGGTACATAATATGTACAGTGGTTATATTTGTGCAATTTGTTCGCATTCATCTTTGGTTTGCTGTTGACTATAATTTATTAACTATCTTTAGCTGTTGATTAAACTTTTTAAATTTTTAAGAACTCGCCATTTTCGCAAGCCAGTGAAAATCAATCATTACGTAAATCAATTTTTGAAACACTTTATATAGTTTTCGTTGATAATGATTTTGAGGTACGTAAAATCATGATTTATAACTAATAATTTGATAAGTTTTTTTTACTATTTTTTAAGTCAGAGCTAGGGTGACCCAAACTTAAATTTCTCAATTTTGTAATGAACATGCAGAATAGCTTAAACGAATTCAGTGAAAAAGAGAAGATTATGAAATTAAAAGTATAATTAGAAAATCATAACCTTTACAGAATAAGAGACTGCAAAAGGTACCAGACTCAACATTCATTTAATTTTTGCAGTGTACAGCGAGCATACACTCAGCGCTGTAAAACTCTACACAGCAGGAACGGCAACATAATCGAGAGCTACAGCAACAATATTAACCGCAGAACAAGTGGAAAGAAGAGCCAAAAGAGCGAAAAAATTGCAAGCGAAACTATAAATAGCGCCATAATGTGATAAGCACTCACATGAAAACGTCGAGCGCTCTGCGATTATTGTCACACGGTGAGCGGGGACGGGTTGACGGTGGAAACGTGGAGAAGGAGCACAAGGAGAAAATGGAGAGCGAAAAGAGCGGCTTAAGGTGGCACACATGCACAACAGTGGCTACGAAAACGGCGCCGTGCCACGGGCCGCAATCGTATTGCTGCCTCCTTTACTCACCCGGCTATCATAGTACGATTTATAGTTGTAAAAAGTTATTACCGCCCACCTAACCAGGACTTTTGTGGATGAGCAACTATTGGGCTGACCCTTGCACTCCAGAGTGGACCTAGCAGTTTTATCACTATGTTTTAATATGAATATTAAACTGTGTTATTTCGGCTGTTTAAACTGTATATGTTGACTTACATACATATATATGTACATACATATGTTGATGTGAGTGGCGCCAACTGGTCTTCACAGACGAAGAAACCGACAGTGTGATCGACTGTAAGGTTCCCTGTATCGCGTTGTCGCTCCATCCCTGGAAATTATTGTTTTAATTAAAACTAGTGTGAGATACATACATATGTACCTCCATCGTCCCAAAAGAAAAACTGTTAAAAGTAAGGAAAGCTAAATTCTGACGGAGTCGATATTTTAATACTATTGCAGAATATGTCAATCCATTCCGATGTTTTTATATATGTATTTCTATTCTGCATTATTTTTATGTTATAGTCATATAAAAAGAGCATAGATAAAGTTTAATTTGGATATCTTCAAAAATATCGGAAATATGCAGCTATATGTTATGTAGTACGATCCGATTTATGCTTGATATAGCTTAAAAACGGAGAGATTAGTTTGCGTATAAACCAAAGGTCAGACGGACAAACAGACTTGGCCATATCGACATGACTGGCGATGCTGATTAACAATTTATTAATTTAATTTAATGCTGTATGTAGATTTAAAAAATACAAAGAGGTATGAACGAAGTAGATTTAAGGTTACATCCTTATATACTATATAGTAGTAGTGAGCAGACTTTATATGCCTCCATACTTTATGAGAGTGATACCTGACTAGCGAGTCAGCCAATTTTACTTCGCAGCCTCAAAAAACATAACGGAAAAAGCCGCTGTAGCTGAAAGAGCCATTGCGTGGCTCAACTTGCCCCCCAGCTCGTTACGTCTACGTTTTGTCAGAGAATTCAAAGCCTGAAAGAGTTCTCCTTGGACAAGGGACTGGTTTGTGCGTGTTGCTTTTTCAAATTTTTTCAAATTGGAAATGAGTGCAGTTTGGCCGGTGCATTTCGATTTTCGGTGCACTGTCGCCGCTCTCTCCGCTCGTCGGCGCACTCTTCTGGATAATTTCTGATCGCATAGCCGACTGTTTCCACTTGTCTGTGCTGCGGTAGCCCACATACCAATACACAGTGGCTGCCGCTGCGATTGTGTGCAACCAAGTACTGCTGTAGTAGTTGTCAATTTTGTTAAGATAATAAAAACTAACAACTGGTGTTTATTTCTTAACAAAGGCGAATGGCAACAGGTTCGTTGACCAGCCATCGAGATCTCAAGAAGCATTGTGCGAAAAATAAATACAGATGCACACAAATGCATGAGAAATAAAATGGTTGAAATTACAAACCTGCTTTTATTTTGAAAATAAATGATTTTAATTATAAGGTACTAGTATTACCTTAGGACTATACCAATTGCATGTACAGAATTAAAAAATGTATTAATTTTTTAACCACGAATGGTGTATAAAATGGAGAAATATACATATGAACAGTGAAGGACAAAAGTGTACAATTTTCACTGTGAAAATATTAGAGAAAGCGGTCTGTTATTTGAACTTTTTTTTCGTAAAATCATCACCATCGATCGTCGATGACATCTTCCAATAAATTAGACATTTGTTATTGTGCTGTAAAGCACAGATTAGTTCTGTAAAGCGCAGCACACACGCATCGCACTTCATTGTTATGACTTCTCTTCTTAATTAATTGCCTATCTAAAATCAGCTGGTATTCTACGAGATTCCAAGATTTTACAGGTTGTCTTGGTCCCTGTTAATGTTAGCTATCACATTGAAACGATATTTTCTTAGCAGGGACTTTATCTGTTCAAAAATTTGAATTGTGAGACGAGAAAACGGCCAAAAATACTTTAGTTTTAAGAGTTGAAATGGATCTACTTTTATAACACTTGTCATAGAAACGGTTGGGTGAAATGGGTATGCAAGGGCATATTAACGTCGACTTTTCGAAGTTTTTCTTGTTGTTAATTTTGATAAAATTTGTTAAAGTGACCACAAGTGGAATATTAATAAATTAATAAAAGCCAAGTCAGTCAAGGTCAGATGTGAAGGGAATGGCTTGATCATTGATCGCCCAAATGCGCAGTGCAATTTTAATTGATCCGAGCCCCGCATTAATCTCAAAAGAAATTCGTACAAAAAAGGGGATGAGAAATTTTGCAAAATATCGACGGCCACGACGACGTCGTCGCATAAAAATGCAAATGACTACAACTACACAACCAGCGATGACTGTGTGCCGGAGTGAGTACACAGCTGGGAAAGAGAGGAGATTGTCGCCTTGAGCAAGTCTACCAGTACTGCCTATTTAGCGATTTTTTCGCTATTCATGGAGCGTAAAAAACCTTTATAGTTTATTAGAAATTTATGATAAAAAGTGTATTACTGTCCATTCTTAAAAAAATTTTATCAAAATTCAACAATAAATTGTACTTTTTAGGGTGCTTCCAGCGCTATATATTTATAATCTATAGATTTATTAACCGTTTTGTAAACTAATAAGTCTCTTAGAGCCGTTGTTTAATCAGTGCTGGCCACACGCATACATTGACACGTTAGACATAAATTTGTATGAGTAAGACCGTGCTGTCTCTGCTCACAGCATACGAACTCTTGCACTATCGGTGTGAGCAGGGCCCGGGCAGAGGGAATTGATGATTCGCTAGTGGGCTTGTGATGGGGATTAGAAAAATTCATACATAAGGGACGGGTATATCTATTTCCTGGTTAACACAACTTTATAATATTTTTCTATTCTTCGGGTACCGTAGTCGCAGTCGAAATGCACATACATACATACACATGTATGTATAGAAACACCAAAATATGTGGTCATATGTGCGTATACTGCATTTGTATTCGCAAAGAGTTGTACCAAAGAAGCTGAGCAAAAAATGTCAAAACTCTGAACAAAATTCCAAATTGTTTTGCATATAAATTTGTATTTTTAGTTGGCATCCAGCGCCCCCATAAATGCCCCACGCTCTATTCACACCTCCCCTCCCACGCCACTCGAGGGCAAGCAGCTTTTCATTCAGCTTTTCCTCAGCGCTTTGCTTTGCTTTGTTTTCCCTAACTTATGCGCTCATTGTTTTCATTTCGATTCTTTCAGTTTGCTTTTTGAATAATTTGTTGTTGTTTTTGTTCTCCTCATCATGAATTACGCTGGGAAATCTTGTTAATGCAATTCGAAATGAAATGGAAAACTTGAAGCGAACTAGGGAAGCATTTAAGATATGTCCAATATGATTGATAAACTTGCACACAAGATCTTAACCTACACTATTTATAAAATTGGACTTAAATCCTACTAACTATCCACAAAGGTTTTAAAATTGATATATACATATATATCATATACAACAATTTAAAATTATCGGCACTATTCTCCTTCAAGTTTTGCTAAAATCATACGAAAGTATGTGTCGAGTGCGAATGCCTTAGATTTTTGTGATTATCTCGAGAACCAAATATTTCCCAAACTAAAGTTTTCGCCTATGGAAAATAACAAATTTTTGGCACATTTTTTTCGCATTGAATGCGTACAAATGTCACCTTCGACGTTAGAGAATTTTCCATATATACATATGTACATACATATATGTACATTATAGTGCTTTTTGGCCTAATAAGAAAAGAGGGTGGCTGGATGAAGTTTGGGAGTTGTCTGTGGGAGAAAGTCTATTCGGGATATCAGAGATATTGGCACAACGCACTTCTTTTCCGTGGCCAAACATAAATCTATTTCGTTTCGCTCATCTCTTGGCTGTTGTTTAGTTTCACTTGATTTATGACTAGCACAAACGTTCGCACACTCAGGCAGCTGAGCAACACACACACGGAATCGAACTTTATTGATATCGGCATTGTGGTAATAAAAAAAGGGGCCGGCTAGTGGGCGTGGCTGCTGGATGCTGACTAAAATGTTTGTGGGCGAATATATTGTTTGTGGAGCGGGTGTGCGAGTATGGAAGATATTTAAGCAAAAACAAAGTGTATGTCATGTTTACGATTGGCACTAGCCAAAAAGCTGACAAAATCTGATGACGAAACAATACTGAATAGATACGTTTTTAAACTAACCGTAATTGGCACAACCTTCAAAAATAAAGCTTCAACTTAAAAAGACTTTTCCAGAATAAAATGTACATGTTTTCATACCACACCACAATACAAAATAGTTACCCGATTTCGGTTAAAGGTCGTAAAACTTTAAAGAACTGTACTAAGCCTCAATAATAGAACTTAAATGCAATTATATGACAAAAGCAATTAAAATCTGATCTTTCGGTTCGCCATTAACAGTGAAATAAAGATTATTTCGTGTAATTTTGAAATTATAATGAAATTTTATTCAGATATCTCTAAAGCTGAGATACTAGTAAAAAATTAACAGATGGTCCCAAAAACATTTTTGGATAAAAACGACTTGGCTGTTGAAACTGATCAAGAACACATAGTGTATATAAAGATACTTTATAGGGTCGCATAAGTGTCCTGCACTGCGTTAAAAACTTCTGAGTAAAATCATAATATCCTTTGCAAGTTTATATAAAAAACTTATCGTTTACGGTTCTTTTGTGGTAATCAAAATAATGTTCCATTAATGGTATCACTACGTCTCAAAGTCCGGACGCGAAAACTATAGTTTTCTTCTTGTTGGTTCTACGCTTTGCAAAAAGACGGAAAAGGAGGTCAGCAAAGGGGCCAAGAGGAGAAGGAAGCTATAGCGCTAATGCTTAAAGTTAAATGTCCTTAAAGAGCGAAATGAAACCAAAGCCGTTGACATCGTGTCAGAGTGTGCCCCCTTTTTTCAGAAAGGCGAATACAAGGGGCCGAAGCAGGGGAAACGGCTCTAAGGAAGCGGGAACACGTTCAGCTGACGAAAAACTGTTTACATACATATGTACATACATATGTATGAAAGAGTTACATATATACCGGCCAAAGCTGAGCCAAAAACAAACTGCGCGTGACTTGAGCACAAAGTAAGATAGAACGCTTTAGTGACTAAAGAATAGTTCAAAGGCTCGACAACGGGATACCCGGTGCTCAATTCGGTACATGTATGTCTAGTATTTAAATATCGGTATTATAATTTTAAAATATTGACATATTGGTATTATAATATTGTCACAAAGAAAAATGTCAATAAAATGTAATTTCACGAAGTATCTTTGATGTTGTTCTAATAAATTAATATCGAAACTTATCGTGTTTTTTTTGTTCATAAATTACATATGTAGCTTCTTTTTTCATGAAACTATTTACCTACAACGATGCTATAATAGTTTGTACCGATGGTAGCGTTAAGTAAACTGGTGTGTTAACGGTAAGATTGAGCCAGCCAGATAGACAGACCAACATAAACATATACATATACACATGTACATACATACATACATGGCTAGATCGACCGGCCTGGTGATGCTGTTGTTTGTACTTTACGAAGTGTAAAACATAAACTATCGAGTCAAAGACTGAACGAAGTAAAGGCTACAAAGAAGAGGAGAGAAGGGACGAGAGAGCAGACGAAATAGTAAATAGACGAAGGCAATACTGTCAATGTGACGTCGCGGAAAAAAGAGCTCGCCTTCTAATGAGAAGGCCTCTGTCAGGTGGCGTGGTAAGGGGAGCGCAGGAAAGTTCAGGTAAGCTAGTCGACGCTTGCCAAAAGCAACAAGCTGCAAAGAAAAAACAAAGCATAGCTGGCAAATACTATCGCACAAACAACAACTGGAGCAACAGCAACAACTACAACAACAACACGCTTAACGTGATGCCTTCAGCAGCAACAACAACCAAAGCAACTAAGAGCAAGCGAACCAAAGTAATCCAAACTGGAATAGAGAGCAGCGGCAAAAGGGGGGAGGAAATCCAAATTGTGTGCACATGGAAAAAAATAAGGTAAAATATGTATGTTTGTATGTATTATAATATCACCAGCACTAATAACAACATCAAAAACAACATTAACAGTGTTAAACATGGCCTCAGAAATTCTGTTTGCCAAATTATTTCACACAACTAAAATTAAAAGAATGCGCAAACGCAAGAGAGGAAGAAATAGAGAGGAGAGTCAGCAAGTCCAACTGTTTCAATTCCTTCCAGGTGCAAGACGTCGTCAGAGGCTGCTTCACTTCCCACTTTTTTCCCACTCTCTCCTCTTGTTCGCTTCTCGCCTTCGAAGGCATTTCTTCGACTGGAGTACCGTTGCGCTTAATCGTCATGTGCATGTGGGTGCTTTTGATGCGGTGGCTTCGTCCACTTCTGTCTTCCCACCTTTCGCCTGTAGATCTTCATCTCGCCACCCCAAAGGCTCCCCTTGCTCCATGACAACTGTTTTTAACAGTGGGCATGATACTCCAGCTTTTTGGGCGATGAATTTAGTAATATAATTTAAAGCATTCATCATGACATGATGCAGTGATTTTATACCAGCTACTTAAATGGAACCCTGGAACTTGGAACCGATATCATTCTGGTTATAAACGATTGCTTAGGTTCCGGTTTTTCTATATGATTAAACAAGATTAAATCAGGGAATACAAAAAAAAAATAATTTTTGTAAATTAAATAATTCACATTTGTTTTGTGAACACACTGGCCCCACTGTGCTCAAGCAACTCCTTCTGAGTTGTGTTTGTGGCTCCCTCTCTTATCCATTACCCATTTCCCCCATTTATTTGCCATCAACTCTTGCCTTGTAATTATCGTCATTACGTCATAAGCAGGCAGAACCGCGACGAAAGCAACGTCTCTCTTTCCCGCGCAGTGTTCTCTGTTTGCCACCCCTCCAACACGACGGGCTCCCAGGGGGTTTTGTTTTGATTCGCCTTGGCTTTTAATTTGGCGCGTTTAAAAGAATTTCTCGGCTGCCCCACTTCCATCGGATGCGGTGGGATGGGGAAAGAAGAGAAGAGAGTTCAGAGAATAGCACAGATTCCCCCCAAATGAGGGAGAAGTGCAATAGCCAACAGGCAAGCCGGGGGCAGGCTATGAGGGCTCTTTCGCGCTTATTTTAATGTGCATTTAAATGTTTGACTTATGCAATAGCAGTCTCGGGGTCGGGAGATCCGAGTTTTTAGATATTTAGATCTCCAAACACCCACAATTTCGCTTTTTTATTGGTTGTGTATTTTGTTATTTTATTGTTGGTACATGCCATGAATCGCTAATGGGACGGAGGGCTTTGACAAGCTACAAATAAACAAAACCAAGAAAGAGCGCAAAAAATGGAAGCCTGGCAGCAATTAACATTGACATCTGACGAGCACGCGATAAAAGTTATCGATGACTGACGGTGCGAGGGGCCGGGACGGAGCTAACAAATTTGATTGCCCAAATGACGCGTGAAATTGGTAGAAAACAAATATATTGGCAATTGAACTTGAAGAGAATGTGGCAAGTTTCCATTCCAGAATGAAGTGCACATTAAGAAACACACAGCTTGGAATCAAATCACTCTCACTTTTTGTCCACTCTCTAGCTCAGCTATCCGTCCCTTTCAGATTTGAACTGCCTCGCTTGTGCAACAACAATAGAAACACCGAAAACAGCTGAGCGTCACAAACACATTTGCACGGATTACATTTGTGTGCTTCGGCGTTGTTATTTTCATACATACACATTGTGTATGTTTGCACGGGGAGTCTGTGCTATTAGCCACATAAACTTAGGTCGGCGTAACTTACCACTCTTTAAATTACGTTTTTTTTTCCTTTTAGAAATTTCACGACACCTTTTTCGGTTTTTTTTTAGATTAGGCCGAATTAGTTTTTATTCAGCTTCAATTCATTAATTTAATCAATTCTCGTACGAGTTTTAACAAACTGAGCGCGGAAATAAGAACACCAAAGAGAAAAAACCATTGTTTCCAACTCTTCGGGTGTAAAAGGTGCTTAAAAATCTTTTGCAAAAAGTTATAAAATTCCACGAAAATGCCAATAACTTGCGATTTCGGAAGCGCTCGACAAATTATTTCCCACTAATTCACGAGCGGCGACAGAACCACCTTTGTTGACAATTTTTTTAAACTGGCCAGATAATGCCTGTGTTTCGATTTAAGAAATATCGAAGAGTCGAAATTTCCGTAGAAATCCAGTCATTCCGGGCGAAAATACCAGATCTGGTTACACTGTTATGAACATGCGCGCTAGTTTCAATTGGGCCCCACTTTTGTACTTTTCTTTTTAAGCAATCGTTGTCGTGTGGCCATGCTGATTTTGTGATTGTGTTAGGCGTCTACAGGTGTCATTCAATTAAATTCAGTGGCAAAATAAGACAAAATAATAATGTATGTATTATATTATTAGCTTTTAATATTATATATAAATATTAATTAAAATTAGTATTTTTATTTTTTATATTCAATAGGACTAAATAACTAAATTTCTAAATATATCGGCGATATATTTAGTCACATTGGGAATGACCCAAAAAAGTCGTCGGCTACATTTTTGAACAGTAGACTTCAAAGGCATCCTTCTAAACTCAGTAAAAACAAAAACGTCACACTGACTTTTTAGTCACTTGGGCCATATTTTTAGAGCCCACGGGTTGATATATGATTAAATATATCGAAAGTGGCGTTTGTATTGAACAGTTGTTACCATATATATAGAAATTTAGTCGTAAGGGAATACTGCAAATGTAATTTATTAGAATTTTTGAACAAATTTGTTACCTAGTTTTGACATTTTATAAAAGGGCCATATTCCATTAAAGGCTCCTATGACTGTGTTCCAACCATAACTTTGTCGCAAAAAAATCTAAAATAAATCGAACGTAAATTTCGTTTCGTTTATGGTTACTGAATTTGTAGCACTAACATCTACGATAATCGCTTACTATTTTCTCTTGAAATTGTCAAATGGAAAAACTTTTGAAAATGTAAAAAAACTTTATAAAGTGAAATAAAAATAGAGAGTTTTTGATAATATATCAAAATATCAATATATCGAAATTTTTTGGGAAAATGCTGACTGCGAAAGAGCTTAATATTTGTCTCGATTTTTGTAAACTTTTGAGCCCATTTAAAGATGCAACCGAGACAATAAGCGGTGAAAACTATGTCACTGTTAGTATGGTGATTCCTTTAATTTAATTATACAAGTTAAATCGGACGAGGGCATTCTTAAAAAAAAGATTCGCTTTGTAAATTAATGGAAAAAAAGTTCAAGCCCCTCGAATCAAATAAAATATTGGTCAAATCGTCTTTTCTTGATCCAAGATTCAAAAAAATTTACATCTTACCCATCAGGGTACAAGAGGCAACAATTGATTTATTAAAAGAAATAACTACATTTTCAAAGGAAACCCCGGTATGTCAAATTTTAGAGTTTGTAATAATTTATGTAATTTAATAGAAATACTTACATTTACATTAATAAAAATAATAATAATTAAAAATTATAACAGTAACTCAAAGTAATTAATTTAATATTATAATACATATATTCTTCAATATTATATTTTTTTTATATTTATATTTTTTTTGCTTATCACGGATCACAGCGAGCTAAAATTGTATCTCTGTTTGCCCCAAACATGTTGGGAAAGTAATCCCTTTACGAGAGTCTTGCTTCCGCGATAAAGTGCTTCGTTTGTGACTCAAGGAGTCGAATGACTGATAATCACATAACGCAACGTGTAGTTTTAAAATCCATTAAAGCCAAATATTGGCATTAAAATAAGAGTGCTTTAAGGAACTCATATAATCTGTACTATCCTAAAGCTAGAAACTTATAAGAATTTGTTTGTTTATGTAGAAAATCTAAAGTTCTGTGTTTTATTTCAATGTGTTTTATTTCTACTATTTTTTATTCAGAGAAACTTTTTGGGAAACTAAAAAAATATCAAAAAAAATCGATATATCGATATTTTACAGCGATATATTAAATATCATTTTGATATTTTTTTAAAGCAAAATATCATCGATACGATATTTTTAAAAAATTCGACATTTTTAGAACCAACTAATCGAGTATTATTGGTGGGATAACGAGTGGAAAATCCAACCCAATAGAAATACATATGTCCTAAAATTTAGTTTTGAAGATATTTTGAGAGGGAACCTGTTTCAGTGAAGTGTTTTCTAATGATTTCAATCCCAACGTCGGCTGCAGTGGCTTCTGTCGTTTTTCAAAGATAAGGCTAAAAACACTTTTGGCCTAGTACGTGCTACAATTATGTAAGTATGTTTTTTCTGCATATATGGATTTTCGTGCGATAGTTTAAAAATGCGACGTAGTGGACATGTCAATTTAGAAGCGCCTGTAATCGAAATATCGATTATTGAATATCGATAGACCCATTTACCATATGATATGTGTTGCAACTTGCAACTTTATCTGGCAACACTGGCTGTATATGACGACGAAAGTAGAAGAGCCAAGTAAAAACACGAAAAGTTCCAATGTTTATGAGATAATTCAATTAGGAGCGAAAAATGCTGTAAGCAAAAAGTAGCGGAACCAAACAACACCGAAGCTTATAAGGCCAGCACCGAGTTCCACCCGCATCGCACCCAACTAGTTTCCTGCCCGAAGGACGAACGGATGGCCAACAGAAACATGCGTAACACCACCAAAGTGGAGGCTCTGATCGAGAGCTGCCGCAGCGAGGGCAAATGGCAGCGCGTCATCGAACTGACGGACGAACTGAAGACGGGCTCGCCGCACAACGGTAATTACCCGGAAAGGGGATGCGGATCTGCCGCGTCTAGCTCATATGCTTGTGTAAACCTCTACCTTTCTTGGTGCAGAATGTCTGGCCAACTTCCTTGTGGGCGAGGCCCGATTAGAGAACTACTTGGAGGAGAACGCGCTAGTGGCCGCCGACTCAACGTTCGGACGGGCCAAGTCTGGCTTGGGCGAGGCGCGGCGATATCTACACTTGGCGCTGGGCGAGAGCGGCCAAAAGGCAGGCATCGCTCTGGATGCCTATCTGTTGCTGGCTAAGCTGTGCTTTGCCTGCGGCGAGTACGAGCAGAGCCTGGATAACTTTGTGAAGGCGGAGCTCAACACGCTGGCCGAAAAAGAGCTGACTCTGTAAGTTAAACAAGCGAATCCAGGCCAGAAGGCGGTTTAATTTAATTGTAATATTCCCCTCAGGCGTAGCCTCAAGATCCTGGCCGAGTCGTACGCCATCAAGGGACTGTGCCTGGAGCAGCAGACATCGTCGAAGCCATCGTCCAAGTTTAAGAAGGCGGAAAAGGACACGGAAATGGTGGGTAGACATTCTTCAGTCTTTCGAAATGAATGTTAACTCTGTGCTTCCACAGATAAGCTGCTTTGAGCGCGCCTCCGATCTGGGCTTGCTCTACCTGCAGGAATACGACATCGTCAGTGGCAGCAGCTCCTCCAACAACTCAACGGCCGGTTCCACGCTTAACGTCAACGCCTCCAGTGTGCAGCCGTCGAGCAGCAGCTTCGCTATCAGCAGCACCATCCCGGCGAGCGGCCCCAGCGGCTTGGAGGTGAACCGTCGGATGGGGGCCATCCTGGAGACGGCCCTGCAACGGGCGCCCATTGTCTTGATTAAGACCGAAAAGCTACAGGAGGCAGTCGAGCGGTATCGCATTATGCTGAACGCCATTGAGACGCGGGCCACTCAGTCGCTTCGCCTCACCCTTGCCCGCCAGCTCGCCGAGGTTCTGCTAAGGGGCGTGTCCGGCACGATTTACGCCCCGCCCTTCGCCGGAAAGTCTGGTGGCGGGACGCTGCGCGGAGGATCCTCCAAGAAGCTGTGGAAGCCCCGCAAGTACGCGGCCCGCCAACAGTTTAATCCGCGCAATCAGCAGGAGGAAGTCATCCTGCTGCTGCTCATAGCCGAGGCTCTAGCTGTCAGGGATACCGTTCTGTCACAGAGTCCGGAGTTCAAGCAGGCCCGCCAGCACGCCATGGGTAATGTGACGGCCGTTTACGATCTCCTCACCTTGGCCACCGTTCGCTGGGGCCTCGTCCAACTGCTGAACGAGTCCTTTGAGAAGGCGCTCAAGTTCAGCTTCGGGGAGCAGCACGTGTGGCGCCAGTACGGACTGAGCCTGATGGCCGCCGAGAAGCACTCGCACGCCCTGAGAGTCCTGCAGGAGTCCATGAAGCTGACACCCAGTGACCCGCTTCCCTGCCTGTTGGCCTCTCGCCTCTGCTACGAGAGCCTGGAGACTGTCAAGCAGGGCCTGGACTACGCCCACCAGGCCCTCAAGCGTGAGGTGAAAGGTGAGTGTGAGCTTCAATTCTTCTCTAATTCCGACAAAGCTAACACTTGTCTGTCTAGGCCTGCGACCATCCCGTAGCCAGCTTTTCGTGGGCATCGGACACCAGCAACTGGCCATTCAGTCCAACCTGAAAAGCGAGCGCGATGCTTGCCACAAGCTGGCGCTAGAGGCTCTCGAGCGGGCCGTGCAGCAGGACGGGAACGACCATCTGGCCGAGTACTATCTGTCGCTTCAGTACGCCCTGCTGGGACAGTTGACGGAGGCACTGGCTCACATCCGCTTTGCCCTGGCGCTGCGAATGGAGCACGCACCGTGCTTGCACCTCTTCGCCCTACTGCTGACCGCGTCTCGGCGCCCGCGAGAGGCGTTGGGTGTGGTGGAGGATGCGCTGCACGAGTTCCCCGACAACCTGCAGCTGCTGCACGTAAAGGCGCACTTGCAGCTGCATCTGGAGGATGCGGAAACGGCGCTGGCCACGGTGCAGCACATGCTGGCTGTGTGGCGGGACGTGTACGAGGCTCAGCTAGCTGGGGAGGAGGAGAAGCACTCCGATACCAAGAGCGGCGTTCATCTGGCTCACTCTTCGCAGATGTCCGATAAGGATTCAAGTAAGGGCTCCTTGGGCGTCCGGCCTTCCGGGCTTCCTGGCTCTCTGCCACCTGCCTCCTGCCACCACCTGCATCTCTGACTTATCCAAATATTTCTGTCTCTCTCTAATAATGTGTATGTTCTGTGTGTGTATATACACTCGTCTATCCCAACCTCTGCGGAATGTGTGTGTATTGTACATAACATAAATGATTGTAAGTTTTGCTAAGGGAAGCTTAATCCTTGCGTTTAGTCACTTTTCGATCCAGAATGCATGCGATTCGAACTGGATTGACACCGCTTGCCATTCGTTCTAAATAGTTCCGTGCTCTCTGCTCATTTTCTGCATTTTTGCTTTGGTTAGTTATTCAGTTCTCTCTTCGTGTTTTTTGCATTTGTATTTACCAGGGCTGCCACAGAAATTGCAATAGCATAAAACTTGCAAGGAAAAATCTAAAAAAAACAATGCATTTTAAACATATTTAATTTAGTTTCTAACTTTTGGATACCCCCTTAAGTGATTTAAACTAAGCAGCTATTTCTGTGGCACCCCTGAACACTTTTCCGTTTACATTTTGTGGAAATAAGCATGTAACTTAATCGAGTTTCCCCGAAATGTTTTGGCTTGCTGCATTCCTCATTCTCTTTTTGTACTGTATAATATTATTATTATAATATTATAATATTACTGTATAATATTACTGTATAATATTATCGCTAAGCTGTCTGGCTTGGAGTACCTTTATTCCACTCTTTTCTTGTCTTTTGTTTTATTGTTCTCCTCTGTTAACACTTGATATTATTATTGTTATAATCCCATTAATTTGTACAACTCTCTTGACCCTTGAAGATTCGGTGTATGCCGCTTCCCTGGCAGCAGTTTCGCGCGTCGAACAAGCTCTGAGCGAGGCTGCCAGCTCTCTGAGCTCTTTCACCCAGCGTCCTGGACCACGACGACCTTGGATGCTCCAGATTGAGGTATGCTTCGAGGGATTACCTGGCGACATTGGACATTATCTCGTTTTTTGTTTCAGATCTGGCTACTTTTGGCTGATGTCTATATGCGTATCGATCAGCCCAACGAGGCACTTAATTGCATACATGAAGCTTCCCAGATATATCCGCTTTCGCATCAGATAATGTTTATGGTAAGTGGAGTAAGGCTTTTTCCATTCAGCGACCATAAACTGTGCTTATATAAATAATCTAAACTTTAGTGTCTGATTTAAGTTGTCCGGTTATAAAAGTCTTGAAAGGCATGCTGCTATTAGAGTGACCTAACAGGTCGCGAGTTCAAGTCCTGTTGTATACACATTTTTTACTCTTCGATAGGATCACTTCAATGTGACTACAACGCAGGGAATAAATTCGTTTATACACTTTTACATTTAAATAATTCATATAACTTAAAATTAAGCTTACACTGTACGCGCACCATTATCCATTATAGGATAAGTGAGGGATTAATTAGGCAAATAATTAAACTATAGAATCATATTGTTAAGACTACTTAACCACAGACAACACTAGTCAGGACTCCTTTTCAATTAAAAAGATACGATTTTTATAAAGATTTAAGAAGAACGTTTTTTGCTTTAAGAGAAGCCGGCCCAATTTAATTTGTAAAGGCCACTGAGCTTCTTTCTTTATTAGGATTTATGAGGGTATTATCATACAACAATTAATTTTATTATTGTAGATCATTTTGAACTCTATTACAAGTCATAAAAAAATTAAAAGAAAAATATATACCGAAGGACTACGCAAAAGTAAAATACTCTGGAGAAGTATTCATGTTAACTGATGACTGTGTATCATATTTAACTCACAAAGATTTGGTAACCCGGAATCTAAGAACCTTTAACTTGTTTATTTTGAGTGTCCGAAAAGGGACTAACCTTTACAATATAGTAAGATGTTAAAAAAACGGATTAAACAACATAACACATAAAACAAAATAACTTTTGACACAGTTGCCTATCGTTTTTCTCTATTCTATTTAAAATTTTAACCCTTCTGGTTTTCCCAATAATAATACTTAAAAACTTGTTGAATACTCGTTGCTTTTGCTTATGTTAAAGTTCCTACTGCGACCTTAAACTGTGTATCTCTCTTTGCAGCGCGGTCAGATACATGTCTATTTGGAGCAATGGCTGGACGCCAAGCAATGTTTCCTCAATGCTGTCGCCGCTAATCCAAATCACATGGAGGCGTTGCGGGCTCTTGGTGAGACGCATTTGGTATTGGGGGAGCCCCGCCTGGCTGAAAAAATGTTGAAGGATGCAGCCAAGTTGGATCCAAGCTGTCCCAAGATTTGGTAAGGTTATGGCTCACTAATCTTGATTCTAGCCTGTCAACACTTGCATTTATTAAACAGGTTTGCGTTGGGCAAAGTGATGGAGATCCTCGGTGATTTCCATGCATCGGCCGACTGCTTTGCAACGTCCCTGCAGCTGGAGCCGTCCTGTCCGGTGCTTCCGTTTACCTCGATACCGTTGGTTTTTGAGTAGAGGGAACCGTGCTCCTGTCCTCTTTTCGATTCGTTTGTAGCCAGAAATTCAACCTCAACTAACCTCACACAGTGAACAGCAATATTACTTACTATACGTTAAACTCTCCTCCACATATGCTAATTATTATTGTCTTTTTAATAACTTTTGTTATTATTTGTTGTTGCAGTATTAGAATAACTCGGTGGTGTTGTAAATTATTAGCTAGAAATGTTCAAGTTGGATGTATATACATAGAACAAAAATATAGCAAAAATGTAGATCTTCCCCACTTGTCCCAAAAAAGAAACAACGTTTTCATATGTAAAGAATTTTCATTTATTTATTGTATTCCTCCGTGAAGTGTTAATTATTGAATAATGTTTAATTGATATATATCTATAAAGATATACTTATCTGTGTAAAAGAATTTAATAATAAATAAACTTACCTTCAACAACGTGTAATTATAATTATTATAATTATTATCATAAGAATGGAGGTGGGAAAATGTACTTAAAACTACGCTACCAAATTATGTTATGGAAAAGGTTATCCTTCGTATGTAATCTGAAATAATTAGTCTTTCTTAGTCGTTACCATTAAACAAAAATTTGTACAACCCCGCAAACAATTCCTTAAAATTGAGAGTAAACTAAAAACTGTCTTATTGGTTTTGTGGAATACTAACAAACAATAAACGGTCATTTAAATTTTTGTTAGCTTGCAAAATTGTTTATGTATAGCGGCTGACACAAATCCCTATGCTGTTTGCATTCACAAAGCCGTGAGATTTTCCTTTTTTACTCAACGTTAAAATGAAGTGAACGAGTTTTAAATTTAAAAAATACGAATTATTCTTTCAGGTTTTGGCATATTGACTGGCAGAATGGGGAAGGGTTGGTGTCCTTGTGTGTTTGTGTTTTTTATGCCTGCCCAACTTTTCCGAGACCTTTCACTTTCTGTATTGTCTAATTGACGGCGATAATTTCCGCATTCTCGGCGCTTAAGGCCAAAATACAGACAGAAATACCTTCGGCTAAACCTCTAAAACTGCCAAGGGGTTGATTTTGTCTGGGTCTGGGTGGGTTTGTGGCGTTGCCAAGGACAACAACCGTATGACCAATCAATGAAAAAATAAACAAGCCAGTCGGTAATATCGCTGCAGGACGCAGGGCGCTGGAATTTGGGTTGATTACGCCCTGGCATCTAAATAAATCCCGGACAACGATCCACTTTGGATGCCAGTTTAGAGTTTGACCCCGTTGGACTTGGTCCGCCAGCCGTTAATGTGGGCTAAATAGCAGCACCACAACACCATGACACCGAAGCGAAAGCGTCGCGGGCGCAGCGAATCGCGGGCCAGGAGCAAAACCAATGGCCTGTCGAAAGCCGAGCACCTGCAGCTGCTGGAGGAGCTCGAGTTGGCCGACAGTTGCTGCGAGATCTGTCACTGCGACTGCTACAGCTCCCACAGCAGCGGTTCGGTGACCGGGCGAGCGGGAATTCAGCGGGAAGGGAGTCTGAAGGAGCTGCTGCAGCTGGACAAGGATATTCAGCTGCTGGAGCAACTACAGGGCCGTGAGAGTGCCAAGGTCCGCAGGAGCGACAGTAGTCGTCAGCGCCAGAGAAGTGCTTCCAGGTCGCCCACGGAGGGTAAGTCTAGTCAGAGCAGGCGGGGATCGGTTGACTGCCTCAAAAGGGACTCCGCTTCTGGTAGAAGTAGGCGGTCCAAGAGCGCGGGCAGCACCAGGAGCGAGTCCAGGGAGAAGGAGCAGCGCCAGAAAACAGAGCCCAAGCCTCAGCCACGCCAGCGCAGAGGTGCGCAAAGAGATTGCAAAATGTTGCAAGTAAGTAAGCTGCAAGTAAAATAAATTTTTTAACATGTTTTTTATTTAATAATTGCATTAGTCTTTAAACTAGAAAGAATTATTTTAATGAAATTGCGTAAATTATTATTTAGTATTGAACTGATAGAAGATTTTCTTGTAGTAAAATTATAGATTTCATTTTGACTCAGGAAGAAAGATTTAAATTCAAAGTTTGTAAAAGAAGAACTTACAATAAATAAAGTAAAAGTGCAGATATTTTTAACGACAGAAACGATAATGTAGCTATTGTTCGTATGAATAATTGGATTTCAAAATGCTTTGGGTTTCTCTGCGGAGTCTAGTTAATTAATTAATTGCCATTAATCCCACGTTGTCTTCACTCTCCAACCACACAGCAATTCTTAGGACCCCTGAACGACGCCCCCGCCCTTTCCATCACTGGAAGGGGCAAGTCCAAGTCGCAGGACAACATGGCCCTTGAGCCTCAAGCCATGCAGCCAGTTAAGAAGAGCTCTCTCTGCGCCTCAATGGCCAACTTGTGCCTGGCCCCAACGGTGCGTGCTGCCTTCCAACAGGTGCCGAGCCATGACCAGAAGATACTCAACCGTATGGCGGGAAAGCGTAGCCAGCAGGCCGCCGACAAGGAGACTGCTTGGCTGGCGCGGAAGTACTGGGAAAACGAGCGCCTGGAGCGGCAGCTACTGCGCGTGGAGCAACTGGAGGCTTACAAGCAGGCGGTGCATGACAAGCAGTTCCAGGACTACCTTCTGACCAAGGCGCGGCTACAGACTCTGGCAGAGCGCGATCTGGCCGAGCTGAGGCGCCTGCGGGGAGCTCTGGACGCAAAGGACGCAGCGGCTAAACAGCGACTGGAGGCCAGACGGCTGGAGCGGGACCTGAACCTCTGTCAGAGACGTTGCGAGGAGCTGCGTCGCAGTGAGGCGGTGACAGTACAGCAGGAGGAGCAGCACCTGGACGAGACGCTGCGTAAGCGTGACATCTGCATGCGGCTCACGCAGCGTCTGCGGCGGGCCGGTGAGCTTCGCGGCCAGCTGCTGGAGGCGTACCTGAAGCGGCTGCAGCACGACAACTACGTGGAGCAGGCCCAGCACGAGGAGCACTGGCGTGAGCGCCAGCAGGAGGAGCGGGTGCGAAGGGACCAGCTCCGCGAGGACATACAGCGGAAGCGGCATCAATCGCAGCGTTTCGTCGAGTGCCGCCAGCGGCGTCAAGAAGATCGCTTTCGCACGGCCAAGATATCGGCGAGTCTGCGGGAGCTGGTCCGCCAGTCGGTCACTCCGGAAGGTGCTGGTATCGGTGGCTCTGGAGGTCACGATCCGCCCGTCCTTAACTCGTACGCCCAGCAGCAGGTACAGCTGGGACGTCTTCTTTTCGACCGGGATTCGGCGAGAGATTGAGGGATTAATCTTTAAAAGGAATGTTATGTACATACTAAATTGTTGTTGATGTAAATAAACTGCATTAAGATGTGAAATATGATTATATTGGCTCAATTCCCTACAGGAGGCATCCTGACTCTATTAAATAAATATATTCCTGATTAGCATCGCTAGGCGAGTAGACTTATCCATGGCCGCCAGTTCCGTTTTTCAGTCTGTCCGTCAGTACGAATGAAACAACTTTTTCATAGACTAAAAAATAGCTTTGACTACAAAAATAACAATGTGACTCCTTGATTTACGTACAATATGAAAATTACATTTTTCTGCTTATTTAATCCACAACGCTCTTGGTAAGATCGCAGTTAGTTTTAATTACTTGTTAATTGTTGAATTTATGTAAATATTACTAGTTTCCAAATAGGGGCGATATATGAAAACTGTTTGAACATTGATATCAGGAATTTGTGACCTTAACATACAAGACAAGCCACAGATCTGCAAAGACGCGATCATCGTAAAATTGAACAAAGACCGTGTACAGACATTTAGCAGGGAAGTGCACAATCTTGGTTCATCGATCGCAATCGTTGTTTATAGAGAGGTGGGTTGAACCCCACCCTCACATCTCCGAATCTCCAAAGCACGTATGCTGATCGGAGAAGAAAGAACGTACTCCAGTGGAGCCTGAGACAAAAGCCTTGATTGGGTCAATGTCTGGAAGACGCAGACTCCTCTTCTTTCTCCATCAGTCACGTTCCGGATGTGTAAACATTGCGAGTGAGTAACGGCCGAGCCGCGGAAATGCCAGGAGATATGTATAGCTAAACCTGAAACAAGGTTATCGTTTCGCATGAATCACATCCATCAGACTTATCGCCGACCTAGGCCAGCGGTCACTTCCCCAGTTCAATCTCTCCGTCTTTATCAAAGTTAATTAGATTAACACTTAACAGATCTTTAGGTTTCAGCGGCTCAAGTGCATAATTGTTTCTGTGTGGTTTTGTAAGTGAAGCAAATTCCATGCACCAGCCGAATTTCAGTGGGTATTATAGTGGCGGGGAATAGATAGGGACTATCATGCTCAACGCTTCGGCTTCTTACGGTCAGACAGTCAGGCATTTGTTCTGATTGAAGCCACTGATAATACTTAGTAAGTCTTTGTTTGTTCTAAACTGATATGGAGCTTCAGTGATCAGTAGGAAAAACACTCGATTTCGTAATACTCTTGACGGGAATTTTGTGTTTGTTTCAAAATTATTATGCTTTATGCTTGTCGATCGATTCTAAAATTCATAGGTTCGTGTCCAGCTTCGGCAAGGTTCGTGCACAGTCTGTGAAAAATCCAAATGACACATGACTCCAAAGCACACAAAGTGAGCAGTAGTGTTCCACATATAATTCATATTCTTATTATTCGCTGTTGAAATTTAAAATGAATTTAAAACCTTTAAAAATATTAAAAACAAGTTTTTTTAAACTGAACATGCCGACTGCAACAACATAATAAATATCAGACCTATGTATATGTAGGTGCCGCTTAGCTTTGCTGAGTTATTCGTTTGTTGTTTTTTTTATTGATATTCCTGCCAATATTTTATTTTTTAAAAATCATGTATTGTTAAACCTTATGTAATTTAAATTTTTATAAGAAAATCCTTCACAAAAATAATTATATTCATTCTATAAATTTGAAGGCTAAAATGGCAGTGGCTTTATATAGTAAATGAAATATTCTTTATCAGAATACTTGACTGTTGGAAGAGATATAGGTTTCTTACAGTTTGAATTTAAAAATATTAGAGGTAACTTAATGAATATTTGAAAGATATTTTATTTAATAAATATTTCTTTTAATGTTAGTCTGCAAGGTTATTAAAATGTCGAAGTTCTAAGTAAAGAACATTGAAATCGAGTCGGAGGCCACCGTTGCTAGTGCTTTGCAAAATAAGTACTAAGTTTAACATTATATGCTAGATTGAATTTGATAATAATAATAATAATAATAACATTCAAATAAAATTATTTATTTTGTTAACAATGTTTGAATATATCAAAGAGGTTTTGTGCTGCAATTGTTTAGCCATTTCAATCTTAATACTTAGTTGTAGAAACGTGAGCTGGGAAAGGTAATCCGTCTTTGTATACTGTACTGGAAAATTTTACTTGCGCTTTTTTTTTACAATCTTGCTGTGGATCGACCCTTCTCTGGCCTCTCTCTGTCAATCGTTCCTTTCAATATTAACAATTTGTGTACATGTTTGAATATTTTGTTGAGAGCTACACACACGAACAGACTCATTCACCCGTGTAGATAGTCGAGCACCGTCAGCGATAAGACCTGAATTGGGTTTTATAAGACCCTGAGATGAGTGTTGAACTTGTTATGGGATCCTTTATAAATACATACATCTAGGTAGGTTCAAAGTTTAGTATTCATTCTTTATTTATAATCGTATTCGTCGAGAACTACACCTATAGTTTTCTATGTTACCTAGCGTTACAAATTTGTTAAGCAAAAAAAGCCAAGTAAAGAAAATAGTTATCAAACCTGCTCGTATTTTATTTTTAATTTTAGATCTTACCTTCTGTTATGTTCCCTTACCGCGCGATTTCCCAACTACCCATTCCCCCATCAATCCAGTGATTTGAAAGGCTATACAATGAGTCCAAAATGGTCTTATCAACTTTAAATGAAGAAAAACTTGTGTTTACCAACGAAATTTGACAAATACAAATTAATTAATTTAAAAAAAATAACAATGGAGACCAAAGCACAGGTTAATCCTTTAAAAATATTAAACGTATAATTGTATATAGTATAAATTAAAAATCTAATTGTATAAATGTAAAGTAATGATTATTTCACCAAATCATTCCTATAGCACCTATTAAAGAGTTGTATAAAACAATCTACTTATATATAGTATATCGTGCACAAAAACTGAAAATGGATAAAACTGAAAAAAAAAGTTGGTAAAATAAACTAAAAATTCGTTCTTTTCTATGGGATTTGGCATATAGTCGAGTCACGATTAAAGTGCAAAAAACATCGAGTTAACTAAACGCTCATAAAAATGACATATTTTGTTTTTTTTTAATTATTTAATATTTGCGAATTAACAAAATAAATGAGTAAAATATAATTTTATAATAAGGTACGATTATATAGCAGGTAACCGACAGCAAAATTAAGTCCGCATGATTACTGGAATCGAATGTATATAGTTTATTGCACAATAGCCCTTATAGGTCTTTTTCAAATTTTATAAACATTAATTTGTATGCCACCTCATTGGTTTGCTAGGGTATTCGGCCTATGATGCTATTTCTGTTTCTCTTTTTTATTTAATTGAAATATTTTTGATCAAGTTGCTACTAATATTTGATATGACACTAGTTTAAGTATTTCTTTAGATGCTATCGAAATTTATTAAGCTTGGGAATGCACTGCCACGGCCCATTTATAGCTTTGTTTTTTATATTTTTACCGCATTTTTGCACGATTTCTATTTTAAATGTTTTGTTTGATTTTTTCACCTTTGATTTTGATTACTTGCCTTGCCGCTTTCACCTCGCATTATTGCTCGCAGCTCCGTTTGGCAATCAAATGCTTGCGGCTTGTGACATTGAGACGGGAGATAACACTGCCGGCCGGTAAAAATGTTTGTCAAATCCTGGATTGCGCAATAGTAAAGCCCGCATTAATGGATCTAGCTAGAGCAATACATTGATTATAGAATATATAACAATGTAGCTGGATGAGACAACAAATAGCTTAGTTGCGAGTCGACTTGCGGGTCATGGCTGTGGGCACCCCTGAGCTAGAGGGATACTTCTAAACCTATTTATCATGTTGTATACAACAAAATACAAATAGTTTTTTCACCTCAGTTATTATTATTACTATTATTTATTTGGTTGTATCTGTTTGTACTATCTATGTTATATTAAAATATGGTTCTGCATAAACCGATATTCTGGTAAGATATATCGCTCTCTTACGGCTTAAGTATGTCCTATTTTCCTTTATATTTTTAACGAGGAATACTCTTCTCTAGTTAGAGAATAATAAGAATCTCATACTATTAGGTTACCTCTGTGTATTACCAATAACAAGAAAGAAAGACTGTTTTAAAGATAATATTTTATTGCAATGGCTTTCATATGCTTAAAACCTCTTTGATACTCTTAAAGCAGAACTGCCCAAGCAGCGCGCTGAGGATCACGAGCTCTCTAGAGTGGGATCCGAGCACTATCTGAGCAGATGTTGTACGAAATATCAGTCCTACCAAGCCAAGCCTAATTTTCTAAAAATAAATACATGTTTGACCCGGACTCGGGGCTCGCGGTTTGCCTTAATACTTGATGCGGACTCGAGGAGCAGGTTCAGGACAAGTGCTTAACTCTCGATTGGCTCCATCTCCAGCTGGGCCTCGATGATGTCCGCGTGCTGCCGCACCATGTGGTTGTTCAGGTTGCCCACGCTTTGGTAGCACTTGCCGCAGTAGTCGCAAACGAACGGCTTCTCGCCGGTGTGCACCAGCAGGTGGGAGTTCAGGTGTCCCCGCGTGAAGAAGGCCTTCGAGCAGCGGTCGCACTTGAAGGGTCGCTCCATGTTCGGGTAATGGGAGCGCATATGGGTGCGTAGGTCCGACTTCGTGGGCCAGCTCTTGGTGCAGCACGAGCACGCGAAGATGCGCGGCTTGGTCTCGCCGGTGTGGGTGCGCAGGTGGGACATCAGCTGGGTGCGTAGCACGAACCGCCGGTCGCAGTGCTGGCAGCCGAAGGGCCGCTCTGTCGAGTGCACCGACTTCACGTGGTAGCGCAGGCTGTGCCGCGAGGCGAAGGTCTTGCGGCACTCCTCGCACTGATACCGCATCTCGCCCAGTCCGTGCACGGCGGTCATGTGGAGCTTCAGCTGGAAGTTGCGCGTAAACTTCTTCTCGCACTCGCCGCACGGATGCAGTGATCGCGGCGAGCTGGCTGTGCCTTCCGCCCTCGGCTTCTGGCTGTCAGGGCGGGACTTGGCCTTGGGCTTGGCCCGCATCCTCTTGGGCGTCGGATTCGGTTTAGTGGCATCTTCATCCACAGAAGACTCGGAGAGAGGGGCTTGCTCCAGCTGACCACCTCCGGCTTCGAACTGCTCGGGGGTTTCTGGATGGTGGTGCGGAGTGTTCAGGCTGCCTGCATCCATGGTGGATTGCCAAAAGGTTGGCGTCTCATACTGACTGGGCGAACTGTCCTGGAAGTCCAAGTTTTCTGGGGAAAACAAAGAGGAATAAATTAAATTAAATTTGAACATTTTCCATTTTATTATATATATATCTCTTAAATTGAGAGACTAATTCGCGCAGAATGGGACAGACGCATATAGCAACAGATGCTGATCCAAAATGTACATAAAAGAAGTTAGTTAAAGGTGACAAAACAGAGCTAAAGACACTGGATATTCATAACAAAAAGTAAGTTAGGAAGTTTAAATATGTGTTTAATTTTACAATCACTCCTATTCCTCTCTTATTATTTACTGTAATGGAAAAAAACATCCTTCTAAATTCACGAATTCATTTCAAGTTGTAGATAATTAATGCAACATTTCTCCATTATCTAAAAATATGTGATTACTTTAATGGGTTCTAGATGTCTGCTTTTCAAACAATTTCCTGTAATTCTAATTCTAACAATTTGAGTACAAATAACAAATATATCTGTACGAAAGTTCCAGGGAATTGTTGGATCATACATATATTAAAAAACTCTAATTTTTATTTGATTTTATTACAAAATATATATAAATAATTGCCAGATATATTCTCAATACATTCCAAATAAGGATACCCATAGATGTCTCAAAACCGACAAGGCTACATACCGAAATCCACGCTCTCCATGAGCGGCGCCACATAGGCCACCGGCTTAGCAGGATGCAGGGGCGTGGCCACCGCCGCCGGTCCCTCCAGGCTGCCCACCTCCCGCTCCAGACACTCGAGCACATCGTCCAGGGCCAAGGCGTCGCCGACTTCTACCCGTTGCTTCCAGTGCTCGTGACGCGACCGCAGCTCCTGCTCGGACTGCTCGCAGCGGCGCTGGAAGTCGCGGGCATCGTGCAGACGGCGCAGGCAGAGCTCGCAGATGACATCGGTGAGATTGTCGCCGGGATCCAGGCGCAGGCTGGGTGCCAGGGCCTTCAGCTCCGCGGCCAGCCGGCTGGAGGCGTCGTGGAGGCTGTGGTAGAGCGGCGGCTGCTCGATCAGACAGCAGCGGCAGACGAGCGGGTGGTGGAGCAGCAGCGAGAACATAATACTTGGGAACAGGCACTGACTGGTACGGGAACCACGACCGAGAGATACAGATACCCGGAGATATCGGTTGTGAGCTGAAGACTAGTCCTTTTTCTTCCTTCTGTTGCGACTACGGCGACGGAAACCGTACCGTAGTTTCTACAAACTCAAGTTTGAATGGCCAGAACAGCACGGAAGTATACACAAATTGGCATTATAGACACTTGATTTTTGGCTTATGCAACGGTCATCTCCATTCGGCTTATAATTACGGACTGAGTCCCTGATCTAATACTTAGAACGTCTGCTCGGCTCACGGATCTTCGGACGTCTGAGGGTTCCGTCCGATGCGCTCCGTTCCGATCCAATCGTCGCTGCCTGCTGGCGATGGCTATCAGGAGGGGCGACCAGGGCGCACCGATAGCCCTTGGCTTGGCTTGGGCGATAAGTAAGTCGTCTGGCCGAGGAAGGGGAGGGGGCAGCCGGAGATTCCGGCGTCGGCATCGGCATCAGCATCAGCGGATAAGGGCAGGGGCTCCTATCGATGGTCAACGTCAACGTTTGCTAATTTGCAGTTGGTGTCTGCTAATTGATTACCCTGGCGGACAGCAGTCGACTGTCCCTGAACCGCGATAAGGCCTTTATTATCTCACCGTTATTTGGGGGGTCCGCATCTCTGAGTCCGTCCGCCTCTGAGCCTCTGTTCGCCGCCACCCACAGCCATGCCCCGAAATAGATCGCTACCTTATCAACATTCCTCCGGGCTTCGGGCCGTCGGGTTTCCCAGATCTCGCTCTCCCTGTTGTTGTATTCACCGCCGCCTTTCGACCCACAAATCGGGCTCAAGGAGTTGGCCAAATCGTGTGCTGACCACATGAAAAAGCTGTGCGGCCCAATGGCAGCAAGGTGGTGAAAAAACCGCATTCAGATTGCATCAGTTTAAAGGGTTTTGAATGCCGACTGGCGACGGGGGAAGCCTCAACTAAAAGCATTTGTTTTCGACATGATCTCATTATCATGTCTGTTTTCAGATTCTAAAGTTCGGACGCGGGTATCAATTTTATGCGATCACCGAATGAAATATAGTGGGGGATAGTGATAACCTTAATAGGGGTTTAATGATTAACAAAATACAATAGAGACAAGAGAATCATGTTTGTTTAAGAAGTATTATTCCGCAGTAAAGGAAATTTCAGGTGATACATACCTAAGGTATACATATATGGGTTCCTAACCAAGGATATGGTCTATCATGTATAGATAATATAAAAGTCTGATTTATTGCAAGCTATTTACCAAGTTTAAAAAATATATAATACCTATGTATACACATTTCCGACCTAAAGTTCTGACAAAATATTTTAAGCCTAAATAATCCTTAACTTTAAAATTATTAATGGTTCAAAATACATGTTTATATTGGTCAGCAACACCAAACGAGTCGATTTAGCCATGTCCGTCCGTGCGGAACAACAGATCTCAGAGACTATAAAAACTAGAGTACCAAATTCGGTGACAACATGTTGCTCACAGATCAAGTTTGCTTTAAAATTTGGCCAAGCCACTTCCGTCATTGAATATTGATAATGGTAGTGATTATTGATAACAGTTAATATATAATAATTGCAGTTTTGCAGTCGTGCTGTGAAATTTGAGTAAAATCGGATGATAAACAAGAGAGTTACAAAAAAGTCTGTGTACGCTGATTTTCTGGAACATCTACATCTGTGTTGGCAGCAGCAATGGATGTTCTCAACATATTCCTAGCAGCCTTTGTCTTTATTCGACGGCAAACATTTTCCTAGCAACATTTAGCAATGGGGCCTTTGGCATTAGTTTTTCATTATTTTAAGCTTAATTCGACGAAGTTATTTGTCCATGTCAATATGCCTTTTAATTTCACCCACAATGTTAGGGGTACCGGGTATACCACAGTCGAGGAAACTCTTACTTGTTCATATTCGAATTAAAGAATTCGGAAATTAGAGGGCCATTTTTATACTTATTGATCTGCATAAGAGTACAGAAAAACTAAGAGGTTGATTAAATATTATTTACAAATTTGGTAAAACCGCCGAGCAGTGTCACTAAGTCATTCGAAAAAGAAAGTGAACCTTTTCAACTGATAAGTAGCTCATTACGTGGAATGCCGATTGACCTGGAAATAACTGATAAGGCGCGGCGGATGCTTCACTTACAATGCCGGGAATGCCCCGGAAAAGCGAGTCTTTATTAAGCGAACTTCAGCTTCGACTGGTGGAGATCCGGATGTTCTTGGTCCTGCATGTTGGACAACTTCTCGCTGATCTGCAGCTGGGTCTTGATCATCGTGGAGAGCGTGATGCTCATAAGCATATCGCGCACGTTTGCGTTGAACGTGAGGCGGAAGTTCTCGGCGTCCACCATTGGCACCGAGGTTAGAGCATCGTGCAGCGACCGTCCAACCACGTTGTCTGGCCTCCTCTTCCTGGCCAGGACATCGTTGATATAGCGCAGCACTAGATCCAGACGCTGCTGCAGCTCCCGCGAGGCATCTACCACTTGCACCAACTCCGTGAGGATGAAACCCATTTGCTTGTTGGCCGACTGCAGGTTCTGCTTCTGCATCAGGTGGCGCAGGGCCACCGCCTCGGCACTTCCACAGGATATTTCAAGGGGCATCATTGAGAACATAAGACCCTTGGTGCCGCCGGGGACGCCCATCTCCACAGCGCAGTACAGACGCGTGGAGAGTCGCTGTCCCTTCAGGGTGGCATCCACTAGCAAGTTTAGGGGACGCCCCTCGCGGCACTCCCTGGCATAATATTCGTGGAGCTGGGGCGCCAATGGCGAGAAAGATCTCCCAGTGGAGAACCATCCGACCACGCGCTCTTGGGGAAAGGTCAGCTGGTTCAGCTCCAGCATATCTGTCGCGTAGCCGGTATTTAGATCGAGGCGGCCTCCATTATCCTTGAAAAGCACAGCGAAGCAGTTGGTGATCTCGGTGCGACCTTGTTTCCCATTGAAGCGACCCAGCAAAGTGCCTATAACCTGAAGAAAAGGTGGTAAAGCGTCCCTTACCGAGTGTTCAGTATAAACCGACCTGATTTGAGTCCTTGGGACGGCGCTCGAAGGCGTCGATGATCTGGAAAAGCACCAATGGCTTAAGCAGCACTTTGGCCTGCAAGTTGAAGTTGCTCGACATTTCTAACAGAACAATAGCCCTAGTTTTTCACAAAATTATAAACGTCAAAGTGCAAGTAAACTTTACACTCGCCAGTGTTGAAAAGTGTGACGAGCAAATGCTTGAATGCCTATTTAGGAACAATGGAAATTAAACAAAGGCACAGTTACTAACAAAACCTGATTTTTGAATCTTGTTGCAAAGAAAAAAAATTATAAAAACTAGCAACAGAAGTATAACAGCAATTGTTGTATTTTTTACATTTTGTCTGATCTATACGTTACGTATCTTTGGAGTTGTTTTGATTTTTAAAATTTCAAATAAGTTGTTTTCTTATTGATGATTCTCGGAGTTTCGATTAACAAGTACTAAAGTTGCCGCTCACTAGAGATGGCAATTCGTATGCTAATGATAACCAGAGATATATAACATAAAAGATATTGTCGTACAATTTGAATTAAATAAAAAAACATAAACATAATACATATAATACAGCAATACATAAAAATCAGCTTATATAACGTTTTAATTGAAAAACTTGAAAAATGCCAATTAATTCCGATACTTCCTTTAGCGGCTATATGATATAGTACACCAATTTAGATGTCTTAAATAAATTTAAATTATGCTATTCTCGTTCGATTGTTATGATAAAATAGTTGGATTTTAACCGTTCCGACATATATACGGCTTGCAAAAGATATAAGGTATATAAATAAGTGAACGCGACATACAGTCTCACAAACAGACGGAGATACACACAGGCGGACATTGCTAAACCGATATTGCAGTAAAAACAGTCGAATTTTCTTAAAACATAAACGTAATTTTTGATGTTTTAAATTTGAAACTTATATGTCCTAACTATAAGACCAAATATATAGTTAGTGTGTTCCCGAGGACATAATATGGCGTTTACACATACAATTTTTCTAAATTTGATTAAATTCATGAATTAGGCTACCCATAAACATGCGTCAGTGGCGTCATGGCGTCAGTGTTGCCAAGTCGCAAATTTAATCTATTTTGAGAATCTTTTAATAGGAGAGGAAATTCTTTTCCTAATAATGATTCGGTGAACTTGAACCTCAATCAGGCTTACAAATTACTTCGTACAAGTGTAGCCATAAAACCAATTTATGTACCGAAGCTTAATGTACATATGTATATAAATATTTGTGCATTCAGTATATATGTACATACTTACTACTCCAATTATTAAAGTCTGTAATTTGTTGAGGCTTTAAGGCTTTAATAATTTTAATACATAGTTGAAAATAAAAGTTTAAAAGTTTAGGAAACTACTTGTTATTATATATATACATATATATATTTTTTTATTTATGTATTAATGTACATATAGTATCTATCTTATGTATAATACAAACACTACATAAAACCGATTACTTTTTAAAATGAAATATCAATACATTTTGAAAATGTGCAAATGCACATTTTTAAAGAAGCACTTGATAAAGATGTATGAAAATTTGATAGTTACATTCGCATAGCTCGCATAAGTAGATTGTGTTGTCTTACAATCTGAAGATCAAAGTCTTGTATTCTCCATTGCCAGCTTGAAAGGTTCTATATGGCTTAACCATGTGGAGTTCTTGGCCAGGCCATCACTGCAAAGACTTCGTGCGATGAACCTACGATACATTTCAGCAGAAGACGATGAGTTTTTCTCGCTTCATAGTCCTCAAATTACATAATGTAATGTGCTTGGGTTGCTTAGCCATCCTTCTACATGATAAGGTGACTTAAGGAGCATGTATGAATCCAGACAAATCCAATCTTTTGTCTGGTGACGGCGCTTTTGGATGAGCTGCGGAATCATGGCACCGACCTGCAGGAGCAGCAAAGGGAAGTCTTGGCGGTCGCATTCAGAAGCCAATCAGGAGTCTCGCTAATGCCGGCGACGGCGTCGCCGCCTTGGACAGTGTTAATGCTGGAATCAGCGCTCGAGTGTATATATAGATCGCACGGCTTGATTGCCCAGAATTGAATTCAACATTCGCCCGGCGCGCTGTGCGCTGTGCGCTATACCTACTCTGCTCAATTACCCGACCGATCCAATCCAATCCTCCTCGGCCGAGTTGAACGTGCCCGACTGACATTACTACACACATCTGATACTATATATCACACTCACTGATACTATATATCACACACTATATAGATGGATATGGAGAATCGGAGCGTTGCTCGCGGCGGCCGTACACTTCCAATAGTTCATTGTTTGTGGCTGCGCATGTGTGTACTTTTATGGCGCACTGTCCCTTCGCGCTGGCCTCTGCCTGTGTGCACTTTTCTCTGTTTGAAATAAATTCTAAATGATTTTTATTAAAATTTCCGCTTATATTTCTCAGCCGTAATATCTGTGTCCCTGTCCCTCGCACGCTTCTCGCTACTTGTCGCTGTCTATCTCTCAAACTTTTCTATGTTTGCCATTTGTGATTTAGAAATTCGTTTGGGAAAATTATTAACTCGCCTTTATACAAATTAGTTTTATGTCGCATAGATTCCACAGAATTTTACGACAATTTGCCTGCAAATGACACACCACACGAAAATGTGCTGACTGAGCTCTCAATTTAAAGGTAAAAGGCCTGGCTCGCAGCAATTTCTTCCGATTCATGAATTGTCTTGGGCAGAGTAATTTGCCATACACTCGGTAAATAGAATGTATGAATGAATTAATACAAAATATATTTAAGTTATAAGCAAGCTGCTTTATATTTTATAAAATGCTTTGATTTCTTTATTAAAAACTATGATATTAATCTTAATAAGAAAGAAATTTAACTTCGCCGTGTTGAAGTTTATATACCATAGCAGATAATAATACGTTAAGTTTTATTCCGATATCCTTTAAAACTAGTAAGAAAGCTACAGTCCAGTGGTCTTTAACTTCCGGTACGCATAGCATTGAAGGTGAATTTAAAAGACGGCTAAATGACTGACTAACTTAGCAAATTTATGATAAACTTAGATTATGCAGGGAGTAGGCTTAAGCCTTGACAAATGTTGCTAGGAACATCTTGGTGACAACCCAAAAGAATATTAAGCAATACCTTTTGGTGCTGCCAAACACAATTGTAGAAGTTGAAGAAGTTCAGCACTCCGTTGAAACTGACTGCAAAATTATTATATCCTGCAGGAGTTCAAAACTATATCCCCCTTAGGAGAATGGATGTTTACAAATGAGCGTCTAAGATATGGAGTTGAACTTCCATGCATTTTGAAAATCATTTCAGCGGGTTCTTTAAAATATTTTTTTAATTTTTATTTTACTTATTATTTCATCCCTAATCCAAAACGACCCCGTTTCATGTATTCCTCCCTAATTATAGACATAATTTAAATGCGACATCAATGTAATAATGAATGTATGGCTCAAAATATGTACAAGTTTCGTAAAAACATTAGTTAAAAATTTAATTTAATTTAAAAGGCAAATCAAGACATGCAATACGTATATACATATATAAATATATCCATTTTCCAGTCGTTTAGAACAAGCCAATATCCTTCAAAGGTAGAGAAAGTTTGGAATAATAAATAATACAAATATATTCGATTTTATTCAAATAAAATAAAAATTCTTTGACAGTTGTTTATAAAAACCTAGAAAATGGTTACAGAACGAAATTTTTTTTCTCTTTAATGCTTTTTGATGCTTACCAATTTCCCAAAACGAAAATTGATTTTTTAGATATTAAGCTTCCATTTTGTATACAATTATTTACTGCATAATTCTAAGACAGAATAAACAGCCAGTTATAAAATCATAGAATTTATGAAATCTAAGAAAGGTATTCCATTAAATTGAAAATTATAAATCAACATTGAGAAATGAAAGAAACACAAATACAATATCTTAGCACATCTGTGCCCTATCGCCCTCGCGAAGATGCGCGATTCCAGCGAAAGACCTTTCCATCGGTTTTAGGGCAGCGTTTGAGCCATATAAGCCCTGCCGAAATTCACCTGAAGACGCGATGGTAATTCCCATAAAATAAAATAAAATCTTTGCGCAGGCGCAGAAGAAAGCGGCGATTAATGAGCGAAAATGCGACCTTCAGACTGCAGCAACAACGCTGGCCCACCTGAAGATGGAAACAGGTATACAAAGGAAAGGAGAGCCACTGATTTTTCCCGAAATTCGTGCGAACCGCTGCAAACCGGTGCACTCACCTGGCTTAAAGAGAGACCTGGCAGAGAGCGGCAGAGAAGGGGCTCAACAGGTGAGCTGCGCCGAGCCAGGCCGCAGCTGAGCGCCGCGAGAGCGCTGAGCTCGACGTAAGGCCCTCATTCGATTCCGCTACGTGGAGCGCGGCGGTCGTGTGCGCGCAGCTTTCTTCTCTCCTCCTTTCTTTCGGCGGCGACGGCGAGAATTCCAATCAAAGTTAATTTGCCCGCGAACAAAAGAACGCTAACGGTCACTGAATTCGAAATTGCGCAGCCTCCGCCGTAAGCCGTAAGCCGTACTCCGTAACGTAAGGCGCGATCCGCGAGACGCTCTGGCTCTGGCCCATTGAGCAAGACCTGAGATCTCTCAGTCCGTGATTTGGTCTCGAAGCCTTCGGTCGCCGTGTCGCTTCGCCCGCTGTCGAGTATTTCCCCCACCTCACCTGGATATACTACACACATATATTCGCTTCGACCCGTGCCCGCCGTCAGGTGAAATGATCCAAATAAATGATGATGGCCGAAAGCAGTGCTAAGAGTGTGCAATTTTTTAAATATTAATGAGAGAAATTGTGTGAAAGGCGCAGCACGCAGAGCCGAGTGCAGTTTGTTGCAGCAACGAAACTTCTCGAAAATTACATCGCACCAAATTCAATTGAATTTAAGAAACCTAAAAACACAGCTTGGATAAGAAGCCAAACGAAAGTAGGCGAAACACCACTGCCAAGGTGAGTTCAGTTCGCGTTCAAGGCATCCTGGTTCCAGAAAATTTAATGCTTGTGTCGCAGTTTTTCCCCTCTGGGGTTGCTGTTCGTTCTAAGGGGTTGAAATTGAATAAATGCCGGGAACAATTGCGTTTCGGAATGTTGGATAGAAAGTGCGTTGTGGCGAGTGACTTCCCTAAAGGAAGGCATCCGAAAATAAACGGAAATAAGTGCGAATTAACTAACATATTTTACAGAATGAATTATTTGAGAACTTATCTCTTTCCAAATAAAATTAGTTTTCCAGGAAAATGCATTAAATATTTTCAGATGCTTAAATTTATGCACATATGTATATACATATATATATTTAGTGACACCAAAGTTGATGATATTTTGAAAGATCATTTGGGCACGAACAAATTTAGCAAAGGCAGCACTTAAAGTGATGTGCTTTTATTTTTCTCACATGAGTTACTGCTCGCTGGCCGCACATTGGGTTCCATTGACGATGATTATTTTACGGCTGATTCTATAAAGTCTGCCCATCCGTATCTTGGCGGTGTACTTGGCTCGGTAATTCATCGCATTAGGGCTTTGTAGAGGGGAACAAATTACAGAAGAAACGCCAGTTCCAAAGATTTCAGGGACAACTGAACTTAGGTTCGTGTTTATCAAACTAAGGCCAACTATTGGCGTGTATCCGAGTGCCTAAAAATGTAAGTAAACTGGTTTCTGCTTCTATTTGCATCAGCATAAACAGCTAATTGATGTTTTTTCCAAACTGCGAATGCAATTGCAACAATAATCTGCCGCCAGTCCGGCCGGTGCCAAGTCCAACTCCGTTGGTCGGGAAAGAAACTCAAAACTTTTGACAGTCAAATTAAAGCAGTTCGGATTGAGAGCGGCTACAATTACAGTTCACAATTAAGACAGCCAACACCTGAGCGGCGGTAAGTGGGCCACGAATCAGGAGTCCCCCGAACGAAGCCCGTGGAACTAAATTAAGTGGAAAATGGCCAGGGAAAATATTCAATGGCAACCATTGGCCAACGATGACCACGGATTCCCCCTCGCTGGTGTTTGCATTTTCGGGCTCAGCGCGAAAGCAAGAGTGATTGCATAAACTGAACTCTGGTGATCCGGTTTGGCAGATATCGGAACACCTGACACTGGACATAACAGAGGGAGTTGCTCGGCCCAGTTAATGAAAGTTCAAGTGAAATTCGCGGCAATAAGGAAACCGGTTCATTGGCTCATCTGGCATTCGATTTTCATATGTTGCTCTTGGCTTGGGTCCCATTATGCCCAAGGTTAGGGCCCAAACATAAGACGTGCACTGTTTTCGGATGAAATGTAACAAGTTAAGAGTTACACTTGACTTCTCCTCCTTCAATCTTTTCCTAAACATTTTTACAAAACCATATTAATTACAATTCAATTTCGTTGCATTTTCGTTTGGAAAATAAAAATAATCATTTATACATTTTTTGGTCTGAAAAGGCTCTGATTCATATTTTTACATCAGTAGCATGACTTGCGAATCGTCAAGATTATCTGCCGGCCCTCTGCTCGCACGTATTGCTTCGGTAAAGGCTCTAGGTCTTAATCTCACAGATGCAAGTCTATCATGTTAATGTTGCGTGTGGCCACCGCTGTTTTAAAATGTTTTATTTCTTGCAACGGAGTTATTTGTGGATTTTATTACATACTATAGTTGCTTGCTAATAAATTCGTGTTAAAAGTATTCAGGCTGTGTAACTACACTCAAAATTGATCAATTTAAAGGCGCACTCTTTATAAACTGGTATCCAGGATGCAAAATGCATAAACTCTTTGTAAGACTACTCTACCGACATCTTTCCTTATATTCCTGAAGTTGTAGATATTTTTATGGGCGATCCTTCAAATCAATCCTTCTTTGTTAGAAATTTTTATATGGATTTTTTAATAATTACTCACGAGAAAACACAATTCCAAAGTTAACACAAATTCCACTGCAACCTTTGAAAATATTATAAAATGAAAGAATGTTACAAAAAAGCATCACCAGTTATACTTTATGCTTCCACAAGTAACGTTATCTTTGAACTATCCGTAGGAATACTGCTTTTGTTGACGGATATAACAGCAATTGTTTATCAAAGTTTTAGGGAAATTTAAATTTGGAATTCCTCTGGAAAAGGGTCCCATTTGATATGAATAATACCAGATTGGCCTTGGTGTTAATGTTCTCTCTGTGTAGTCAAGTGGGAACAGCGTACAGTTAACCCCTGCAACGAAGGAGGTCTCAGGTAGGTCTGGATATGTTATACAGATGAGATTTCACCCCCATCTTGGTAATTTTTTTGGTTTGAGCAGCAGGTAGCCTGAAACCGCTTTGAACTGGTTTCCCTGCGGGGATTTTCCTCTTGCCTGGGAAAATTGCTCAATGCTCACAAACTCTGCGGGATAGGATACCTAGCACACGTATAATTTTTATTGCTCCATTAGTCGCTCACAGTTTTCAATTAGCAACTCCTCAAGCAACTCATAATTTGCTAAAATTTAAGCCCAACTATAATTGAATGTTTGCACAAATGATTAACAGCCAGCGAGTGTTGTGAAAAAGCCGAGATCGCTACTGAAGCATTGTAAATTTTGGTAAATGCTTGGCAAACTTCATTATTTTTGGAATTAAGATGTATCAAGTGAGGGTGAGGACCTTGGTAAGGAAAATCCTGCCCCCTCTTCCAGAAGCTCTCAGCTGGTTTCAGTTCACAGATGCCGCTATGATCGGCCAAGCATGCACGTGCCTAGATATATGTACATTAATGTATGTATATATATGTATTTGTTGTACACATGATATGTGATCAGCCTTGCACTTTCTTTTTCTTTCTTCGCTCGCTTCTCTCGTTTCGTTTCTTCGCCGCCATTTCTTCTCAGAGAGCTCTGGTATTAGACTTTTTGTCGTTTGGCAGTTCAGAGTCTTACCGTCGATGGACGGTATGTCAATTGGTTGATTTATTAACTCTCCACTGATGGCTGGAAAACTCTGTCATAATTAGCTAATCTCCGAGGAAAGTGAATCGCCGCAGCTAGTAAAAGTGATCGAGAAAGTGTAAGTTATGGTTATGCTCCATCAATTCTAACAAAGTCGCGTAAATACCTAGAATTAGTAGAGTTCTATGAGTTTAGATTTCTCTATCTTAGGAATTTACCTACAGAGGATTTCAGGTTGGGCATTCCATCATTTATTTATCTAGTTGACCGGAACTGACTCTATTTATCATGATGCAGTTGCTCTTAATTTGATTTCGATCACCTTTTAAGCTGCGTTTAATGAATGAAATCAGATTAAGGCACTTTCGGGCACTGCTCCACTGACCCAGAGATCTGTGACTGAACAAAGCGCCGATAAATCCGAAATCAAAACGCTTTTCTTAGCAGCTCACCAGGTAAATGGTTAATTAATGCAAAGCAAACAAACCAAAAAGCTGAATTCAAATTGAAAGCGGCCACCTCGTCTCCGTGAGCTGTGTGTAGTGTGTGTGTGGTGTGTGTTTAAGCCACGAGTGTGCGTACGACTGTGACCCAGTTCCAGGCTGAACGCATGCGGCTTGTATCAGTCCCGTACCGTCCCGTCCAGTTAAGCCAATCCATTCAAGAGGCGCGGAAAAAGTAGAAAGTGAATTTTTTCGTGGCTTCTACCTCGAGGCAGAATGTGCCTGTCCTACGCCTTCGCTTCGTTCGCAGTTGCCACTACTAGTTTTGATAATCTATTGATTTTATCACTTCATTTAAGCTTAATTAATGACAGTTAAAACAAATCAATTAAATATACTAATTTAAAAAGACTTGAATTAAACAAAATGACTGATTTCCGCTTTTCTGAAGAAACACATTTTTTAAATTTGTCAATACTAGTAATAGCTTAGTTAAAATTAAGTATTTTATATGTTTTTAAAACCATCAAATTTTCTTAAATCGCTATGCACCGTGAATGAATATTTGTTACTTAGTTACTTTTCGATTCTTGGTGATACACTCGATTCTTTTCAGCTCTTAGATCTGTTATCGTGGCCAACTATCACCACTAGTCCCATCAAAATCAGCTGTTCCCGAAACTCCAAATATTTTGCCACTGGGAATTACACATAAGCTTAGTATAAATATTTTTGAGCATTTTCCTGTCAGAAAGATGTGAGATGCTATTCTGAAGTTCGGAATTTTTTAATTATTGTTTTTAAATGCATTGTAGCGTAATACTGCGACTAACTGTAAAACAATCGATAGCCTCGATAGGGCCCCGTCGATTGAGGTGCCACCCTTTACTTAGCCGAAAAACAGTCATTAATAATTAACATAAGGTGCTCAATGTTAATTCGTTAGCCTCGAAGTAAACTAATTAAAATTCATTGCAAACAATTATGAGGCAACCAATTTCAATTGTAAGAGACCTTTTCCAGTTGGCCAACTGTTGCCAAAAAAATAAAAACATACAGATATGTCTGAACTTATTGGTAAAAACCGAACCGGCTTAAGCCGGATTGACAACAGTAATTATACAAATCCCCGACGACATGTCACGCCCACGTGCTAAGGTCAGAGATCGCTCTTGCGTTCTACTTCAATGACTTGACCCAAATTAATTAGAGGCAAAACCCACAATCAGACTGATGATAATAACGAGAAACCAATTCGAAAACATGCGAATCGATGCCGAAATATATTTAAATATTAATTAATATTAATTTTGTAATTTCTCGGCATTTATGCCTTGTGCCGCCGCAACGCACAAAAGTGAAAGTTGTTGACGCGGTCAGAAAGAAAAACTCGCCAAAAGTTTGCAATCGTTTTGCTCGCCTCGCAATCAATTTTTTCGCTGCTCGTTTTTCACCTCCTTCGGTTTCTGCTTCTTCTGCCTGTAAATATGCATTATATAAATTGTTTAAGCCCAGGCGGCAGTGGCGGGCTCGGCAAATATCTAAACGGGGCTGGACAAAACCGGGAGTTATGTAAGCCCGGCCGAGCAAACAGTGATTAATCGGGAGAGTTGGAAATGTGCCAGTGAACTGGCAACACTGAGTAGGAGAAAAGAAGGGATCCCGGAGTTCTACTTTTACTTGACCCGAAACCATACAACCGAATCTAAAAATGCTTTAAGAAAGCCATTATCCATTTTGGGAATTGACAGAAATGCAGCAACAAAGAAGCGGCCAGAAGCCCAGACAATAAAACGTCAAATTGCTTGACACAGAAAGTAAAAACAACAAAACAAAAGACTGAAGCGACAAACTCATTTTGGTCAACAACTTTCTCGCGCCATATGTAAAAGCTAAAAGCTTTGGAAGCGCGTTCCAATCGCCGGCTAAACATTCGCAATCTCCTCGTTATTAATACAAAATATATTCATACAACGAATTGGGCTGGCCGAAGGAAAGAATCCGCCATGAATCAACGCGACTTGACCTACAAATTATGCAAAAATCTAAGCCAACAAAAACTCCATCTTTTGGATGGGGCAAGTTGACAGGTTTCTGGGAGCGAGACGAAGCGAAGTGCCCGTCACAAATCGGTTTTCTTGGCACGCATTTTGCGCTGGTTCAAGGCACTGCACAGAGCTCTCAGCTCTGAGTCAGGTGCCTACCGACAGCGTTGGGATTTGGGGATTTCAGCGTCGCCTCCAGTTTCATAACGTGTGCCACCGAAAATCGTTTTAGTCATAGCCACAATTCGGGCAGAGACATGATATTGCATTTCGTATACATAGATGTATTTTTATACCAGTTTTAATATCATTGAGACAAACCAGCAACTGACGTCAAAAAAAAGGGGGACCATATGGTTATGAAAACAGAAAACCACGCTGATGATGAGTCGAATTCGGAGGACCCGGGTGCCATCGAACTTGCGACATGAATTTATAAAGTTCATTAATGGATTTTGAGCGGAAGCTGTTTGTTATGAGAGCTTGTCCATGTTGTACAATATTTTTAGTTTTGCCTTTTGCATAACTTCATGGAGCTTGAGGCCGCCATATCGATGGGGTATTAATGGGTGGCTGCAGTCGGACAGGAGAAAAAGAAAGAAATGCCCAAGCTGATGATAGGGCTTCCCCGAAACTCCCCCTCTGTTTGCTCTTTCCTAAGGCTTTCGCTTCAATTGAAATCTATTAACACGTCCAGAAACCGTTTTTCCGAGTACATGAACCCAAATATTGACACACTGACACCTCCCCGGGTAGAAGGAAAACCTACACAGCTGCTTGCCCCAAGAGGGGCTCCACGTTGACATAATGAACCGTTATGTCAACGGATGGCCAGCTGCCCGGAGTCAGAGTCGGCGTTGGAGTCAGAGTTGGCGCTGAAGCCAGAGCTATAACCTTGAGGCAGCGGCGCCGTGACTCAATTTGGCGAGCTAAGTGCTCGGCCTAAGCCCGGCTTAGCCATGTGTCGTAATACCAGTGTTTACTGTATGAAAAGCAAAACAAGATTGTTACATTTTGGTAAAAGTGCAGCGTCAGTTGTCGTTGAACCCCTTACAGAAAATACAGCAAACGAAAAAAATGGAAAGTAAACTTGGATAAATTAACGTGTTTTGGCCGCTCGACAAATCGAATTTTTCGGGCCAAATAAAATATGGACATGAAGCAATTGCGAGCATTTTGTTGAATGGGGGGATGACACCTTCACCTGCACCTGTAGCTTTTGTTGTCATTTGTCTAAATTGTTTTCCTTATGTTTTGTTGCCATTTTGTTGCCCGACGACGACTGCTTTCAGAACCGAGCGAATGCCAATGCTAATGTTCTATTCATGTTAAGTACAATATTCCTTTGCGCCAACCAACACACTCACAATGCCTGTGAGCCCAAATTGGCTCTGTGCCTGGCATGATAAATGGCCCAAACAAATTGCGCAGCTTGTATGGGACATAAAAAACTGAATATATTTCATAATATTCGATGTTTAGTGTTGAAATTGACTGTCTCTGAGCTTGGCTGAATGGGATGAAACGTAGGAAATAGAATAATAGGCCTCAAATCCACTTAAAAATTCGTTTAAAGGTTCTTCAATGTCGGATACAAATTAAAAATGTATTTTTTTAAATTGAAATAACATGTAAATCAGAAAATAAAAACACATAAATTTTTTGTTGTCAATATACAAAATATAACTTTATATTAATATTAAAATGCGTTGAAAAATTAAATGAAATAAATACAAAAAGCTATTCCGCCCCCGGGTGGACTCGAACCACCAACCTTTCGGTTAACAGCCGAACGCGCTAACCGATTGCGCCACGGAGGCAGTTGACGCTGTTGTGGCGGATGCTCTAGGTGAGCTTGGTGGTACGGCGCCAGCACTGTTCTTGAGAACTCGCACAAATTAAGCAGCTTAGCTGCGTTCTTATTGGAATTTATTTATGTTCTTATCTGACTTGGGCCCTTTAATGCGCGTGCCGTAAAGTTTGGTACTTTTTTCGCTGCTTGCATGGCCTCCGTGGCGCAATCGGTTAGCGCGTTCGGCTGTTAACCGAAAGGTTGGTGGTTCGAGTCCACCCGGGGGCGATTCAAGTATTTTGCACCCGATTTATTTTTATTGATTTTTTTTAAACGTTTTATATAAAAAGATCATATAAAATGTTATGGCAACGTACTTGACTTCCATAAGCATTTTAACGAACATTATTAGGAGTTTCCTTGTTAATGTTGTTCACAAATGTATTATTATTTTTTGTTCGCTTCGTCGTTGGGAAGGGAGCGAGGGGGATGAACAAGGGCATTTGCCGAGATTCGTTTAGGCAAACAGCAGCAAAGTGAGGCAACCAAAAACAATGCGTGTCTAAAGTTTAAGTTGAAGGTGTAGATGAACAAAGCCAAACAGACACGGCAACGACAACGAGCACTCGGCTACACATGTCTGCCTCTAGATACATTCAGCGGTATTAATATATATAATAATGACTTCCATCACGCCTTCTCACCTTCACCAGACAAACCGCATATTAGATAATGGATTCCTATTGTTTTGTTTTTGTTATTTAGAACTCTAGAGCCCCCGTTAATTGCTAAATTTCCTATTTTCCCTTACAGATGGCCTGCGGCATATCGTGTGTCGACAAGACACTGAACAAATCCTTCTACCACCTGGGCATTTGCATAGCCAAGCACCCGGGTTACTTTATCATAGTTCCGGTGCTGCTGACACTGCTCTGCATGACGGGGTAAGTAAGCCCATCATACCTGCGAGGCCCAGTAACCTTTAACCCCGTTTTCGCAGCTATCAGCAGCTGAAGTACCAAATCGATCCCGAGTATCTGTTCTCACCGATCGCAGGGGAGGGCAAGACTGAGCGCGCCATCGTCGAACAGTACTTCAAAGTGAATTATACGCATCGCTTCAATGTCGGACGCATTACGAGGCCCGGTAAGTGACGACAAATATTCGCATTTGGAGGCGACTGTGGCAAACATTGGCCAAGTGAAATTGCCTGTGGCCCACGTCACCCAATTAAACGTTGCCACACTTTTTTGCACCTTGACGGCGGAGGAGGCTACCTGCCATCTCAACGGCTTTCCCTCGCCTCCGCCTCCGCCCTGCCATGGCCTGGCCTGGACTGACTTTCGGCTCGGGTGTGCAATAAATAATTTCAGCACACGGCTGAGATGGAGACACAATATACTCGTATCTTAGCATTTATTGGGGTCTTGAACTCGGCACTGTTTTACAGGCTATTAACTTCGCTAAATGGTTTATTAGGCAAAGCCACCACAACCACCGCCATCGCCGAACTTTGTACAATAATAGTAACAGCATAAACATTAATAATAATAGCAGCTACAACAATGGCTTTAGCTAACTTAAGCAAAGTACCGCATAATTGCCAAATGACATTGTGCCATCAAAACTTGAGCAGATGCCGAAATACGAGTAGCGCAAAATCCTTACCCATGAAAACAACATCAAAATTAATTATATGGGCAATCACTCCCGAAATTTGTGTTGTGAATAATAACTTCAAAATTATGTCTGTCAGTTTTTTTTAACGAGAAAGTAAAGAACGTAAAGACACACATATCTACGTATGTACGTAGTTATTAATATTATTCACTAACAGAAGGAAAGTCATTTTCTATTTGTATTGCCTAAGTAAAAGAAAAACAAGTAAAGAAAACTAACTTCGGGCGGAGACGAAGTTGTTATACCCTTGCAGAAAATGGCAATTTACTTCGATAGTTTCTATAGCAGCTATTTGATATCGTAGTCCGATTTGTATTAAACTTAAAATGTGCTTTATAATCATATAAAATAAGCATATATGAAGTTTAATTTGGATATGTTCAATAATAGCGAAAATATGCCATTTTGGGTAGATCGTTCCTTTGGAAGCAACATAATTTTGTGGTACCAACAAAATTGTTTGTATTTTCTCGAATTCCACGTTTAATCAATCAACCAGACAGAATGACCAACCCCAGAATAAATCAACAAAACAAATAAATTTTTTAATTAAATCAATATGTAAATATCTCTTTATTAAAAGACTTACCGATGGCTCATTCAGACAAGATTTTAAAACCAAATGAAACGTGAGAAATAACAGTTTTTAAAGAAAAAAGATTGCAAGGATAAAGATTCCTGATCCAATACCATGCTAGTTAAAGCGATTCAACATTCTTTAGTTGTTGCTGAAACCTCCAGGATAAAAAAAAATAATGTGATTTACTATTCTTCAACCGCCCCATCAAGTTGTATCTTTTGTAATACCGATCGGCGCGGTCTTAACCGTTTTGTCCCAAACTTTTTTGCATCAGCTCTCATTGGGTGTGTAGTAGGGCCCTTAAAAATTGCATAATTTGTCCGGTCTTAAATGCTTGTTGCAAAAAATGAAGCAATTCGGACCTTGCGTGGTGGAGTGATGGGAGAAACGTGTGGAATGAGCTAAACAAACTGCGAAACCATTACTTTTTTATTTGTCTGCAGTGCGAGTGCTGGCTGCGTGCTGTTTGAAACAATTTCGCTGCAAACGGCCATTAGCCGTTATTCTTGTGAAATAAATGCCTAGTGCCATTCTCCCAAACTGCACTCGATGTGCACTCAGAAGTTCTTGGATCGAGACGCATGCAGATCAGCGCATCAAGCTGTGACGGACTCTCCATTGGAGCCACGCGTGTACAGACATTCATAAGTGGCATCGAATCCACAAGATCCGTGCCTCGATTTCGCTCATCATTGAACTTTATTTTGACTGAGATACCTATGTACGAAAAGCCAGCGACTGCGTTGTGCAGCTGGAGGCCATAAGCGAACCGATGTGGATACATACGAGCACATCCATGCGATCGCTGTTGGGTATTTCTAGACCGCATTTAGGCGGTTACGACCAGTTAGCTACGGAGCTCAGTGCTCCGCGTCGGTTGCACTTTGGCCAAATGTGCCACGAGGCTGTTAAAAGCAAGCCAACCAAGTGGCTTGCAAGCTGCAACTTTCCCCAGTCTTTTGGAAATTTGTTTATGGAGCGCATCAAAAGAAATGCCAAAAATAATTAAGTTAGCCGCTTTGTTGCTCCACAACCATGTTATATAAAAGCACAGCACGATTATTATTTCAACGTGAATCGCACTCTAATAGACAATAGTTTTTCTTGATCCTGTTTCCGGAAGGTTAGGACTTCCACGGTGTTTGACTTCCTGATTGAACATTAATTGTTATGATTTAAGTTGAATTTTAGAGCGCCGTTACACAGTCAGAGCCGAAGGATTTCATGAATCGAAAGACTTCTGGTTATACGGACTGCATTCAATAAAACCAGGTTTATTTTTTTTTGTATAAATTCATTGACAACCGCTGGCAAAACGTGAATGGTTTGTTGATGACAGAAAATACTTAAAAACATGTCAAGTTCATTCACAACGATAAGCGGAGCATCATCGAAACTTGAATGCCCTGGGGGTAGGAAATCGATAATTTGGATAATTTTTTTTATTGAGACTATGCATGTGAAATAGAGGTGACTAGGTGACCATTTATGTAAAAAAATCGAAAGAAGTTCACTTCATGCGTGACGTTTTATGATTGCATTCTGGCTAGATATAAGAGAGAAAAGCAGATATTATATATATATTTATTTAATATTCTATTAAATATATAAAGAGCTATGATTAGAAAGAGTTATTTACCCCTAAAAACAGCTAGATTTAGTCAGAAAACCACAATGTGACAACATCCTTGCCGGGCACAACATGAACGTATAAAGTATCGGTGTGCGGGCAGAGGCCAGGTAGACACTGACTGCTGAGATCAGAGTGAGAGAAAAGGGAAGCTACAAAATCAATAAAGTGTTATATTGTATATTATAAGAAGAATTTTCAAATCAAGCCAGAAGCGAAATTGTATATTTGTTTGGAAACCGCACCGCAAATGCAATGAATCGAAATATTTGGGTTGTTTCAACCGAGAGAAGCATTTTCTATTTGAAAGTTGATCATTACCAATTATTAGCAGGGTTCACCTAATAAATGTTTACTTTTTTATACTGTTCTTAAGGGATTTTAATATTTGAAAACCACTGAAGCAAGTCATGGATAAATTTTCGTAAATATTATTCTTCTTAACAGCAACACAAAAATATTTGTTGTTAAATTAACAATCTGATAAAAAATAATTGTTCGAGATATCTGGCATATAAATAAATAGGTATAGATATAGATATAGATATATGTAGATATAGATATAGATAAATTTATTGGAAACAAGTGTCGGCATACAGAAATATCTAGTATGAAAAGCCGCACCAATGCTGTGACGCAAGTGTACAATGCAGCTTCATTGGCTATGGCGCATTAAATTCGAATAACGTTTGGGACAATCGGCTAATATTAAGTGGAAGTACGATAAACGAGCAAACAGAAACACAAGTGAAATAATCGGACGAAGCTACAATCAAATGGAATTCAATTAAAATTATTGTCACGCCTCGGCGTGTGGGTAACGGCAGCAGCAAAATCAGCCTTCGAACCTAAGTCCACAAAGTCACTAATTGTTTGCCAACGGTGTGCTTTGCTCTTTGCGCTTAACCATGGTCACCGGAGCTAATCCGACACCTGTCCGTTTTTCCAGGTCGATTTGGACGAGTCATTGTGATAACGAAAGACGGAGACGACAATATGATTCGGCGCGAGGTGTTCCAGGAGCTGCGCCAGCTGGACGATATCATTCAGAATGCCACCACCATCTACGACGGGGACACGTACACCTACAAGGACAACTGCGCCCGATGGGAGAGCGAGTGCTTCGAGAACGACATCCTCAACCTGGATGCGCTGATGGATGATGTGAGTGCAGGAGTAGCCAGTATTATCCTTACTTCTAGCCATTTAGTTCTTCAGATAAAATTTTAAATATTTAATTCCCCAATTTCAGATTGAGGCGGGCCAGCTTAATCTGACATTCCCGTTCATGTTCAATCCGGTCACCTGGGATGCTCATCTATTCCCCGTATTTTTCGGAGGCACCAAACTGACCGAGGACAACGTGGTGATCAGTGTTCCAGCTATACAGCTGGTCTACTTTGTGACAGCTGACACCAAGCGGCAGGATGCCAAGTAAGGTCAAAAATTGATCGGAAATGTGAAAAAACTTAACTTTCTTTTTTTCTAAGGGGAGCGGAATGGGAGGAGACGTTTTTGAGGGTAGTTGGCCAAGCCGAGGATTCTGGAAGGTTTAAGCACATATCGGTCTCTTACTTCGCCTCTCGTACTCTGGACCACGAACTGGAGAAGAACACCAAGACGGTTGTGCCCTATTTCAGCTCCACTTTTCTGCTCATGGGCTTGTTTAGGTAAGAATGAGAGAAGTCTATTTAAACAGCGACTGATGGAAATATTCCTCTGCCAAACTCAGCATCATCACCTGCATGATGGGAGATGCTGTTCGCTCCAAACCATTCTTGGGTCTAATGGGCAACGTCTCAGCTATTATGGCCACCTTGGCAGCTTTTGGCCTGGCTATGTACTGCGGCATTGAGTTTATCGGCATCAATTTGGCGGCCCCCTTTCTGATGATCGGTGAGTTTATATCATATTTGAACTAGAGAATTTGTATTATAAACATATCCTTAAATAGAATATCATATCAGAAATTATGTAGACTTGTATTCATCGAATTTAAAAATTAAAAAATAACGCTTTTAACGATATAATATCGATGTAATGTAATCGATAAAATAGAAGAAATATGTATTTGTCTTTATACCGGTTATATTTCAAACTTTGTTAGAACTAAATATATGAAAACCTTTTTATAATTTCCTTTATCCTTTTTACTATTTCCAACAATGATATCGCAATGTTAAAATATCGAATTATATATCGGATTTAACGTCAAATATCCATACAGTCTCGAGAAATCGATATTATCTGCAATCATATTAAGATTTTTAAATTTAAAATTTAATTAAATTGTCAATCCTACCTTTAGTATAAGTTATAGTTACCAATCATTTACACGAGTTGTAGTGTTTTTTTAATGTTCGCAATATAAATTAAAAAGTAAAATGATAAAGGTAAAGGTTACTTCAAATTCAGATAGAATAAATGATAAATACCACTTTATTTTCCATCTAAATTGCCTCCAAAGTTATTTGATATTGATACATAACTATGCTCAAATTCATAAGAAGAAACTAATTTTTAACACTTTCTGCAGGAATCGGCATTGACGACACTTTTGTTATGTTGGCCGGTTGGCGGCGGACGAAGGCCAAAATGCCAGTGGCAGAGCGAATGGGCCACATGATGTCCGAGGCGGCCGTCTCCATCACCATCACCTCGGTCACCGACTTCATATCGTTCCTGATCGGGATCATTAGTCCCTTCCGATCGGTGAGGATCTTCTGCACGTACTCGGTGTTCGCCGTCTGCTTCACGTTCCTGTGGCACATCACCTTCTTCGCCGCCTGTATGGCCATCTCTGGCTACAGGGAGCGCCAGAATTTGCATTCCATTTTCGGCTGCCGGGTCCAGCCGATGTCGGTAGCCATCAAAGGTGAGTGAACTGATCGACTCGATGCGATTGTGAGTGTAGCTATTGTTGTTCTGGGGATCGTGGCGTTGTGTCAATGTTTTTGAAAAGACCTAAGAATGAGTCAGTATCCAGCAGACAAAAGCTTAGCTTAGTTAGAATGCTCTTGGCGACTTACCGCCATTTGCCAGTGTTTATGCTGCAAGGTCTACTTAAGCTAGTTGAAATGTGGACAGCGCCACAACCGGATCGACGTAGTCGGAGTATCGGTGGCTTAACGCCAGCAGCTGCAACATGAACTTGATCATGAGGCAGAGCAACTAGACTAGTCACTGTCTTAGCACAACAAGAGCCGGCTGCAATTGAGGTCAATGGGAACTTGTCTCACCACACTTCTTTCTATCGGCTCGTTTGGCTCCACAGAGAAGCGCAACTTCCTCTACAAGGCGATAATGGCGGGTGGCATCGACCCCAAGGATCCCGACAATCCCATCGACAACAAGGACCACATGCTCATGGCCTTCTTCAAGGACAACCTGGCCGCGGTGATTAACAACAAGTGGTGCAAGGGCATTATCATCCTGGCCTTTGCGACCTATCTAGCCGGTGCCTGCTATGGCATAACCCAGATCAAGGAGGGCCTCGAACGACGCAAGCTATCCAGGGAGGACTCCTACTCGGTGGAGTTCTTTGATCGCGAGGACGACTACTACCGCGAGTTTCCCTACAGGATGCAGGTGAGTTAACGTTAGAAATTTTAGGTTAAGCAGTATCAGTTTGATAGATCCTCATAGAGAGTTAAGGAATATAATGTATTCGTGGATTTTATATAATCATATATATATTCTGATATTATATATTCTGAATGATCAAAACCGGTTGTCTGTAGTTCAGTCTGACCAATTGAACCTTTACGAACCCACAGGGTAAGGCCAAATTTGGCAAACATGTTTTATTTCCGCGGATCGATCACGATAGAATAGACAGAGATCGTATGACTTAGTTGCGTTGCTCATGAGTGATTGAAAAAAGAGTTCTTCTAATTATAATTCCTTCTAATTGTTTTTTTTTGCTCAGATGTTCAATTTCGCTCACTTCCTTAAATGGCTAATTTCTTTTTACTTGTTCAATCTAGGTCATTTTTGTTCACTTGTTCAAATTACTCAGTTACTCTTCTTTGCTAACTGTTCATTGAAGCAGTGAATAAGTGAGCAACTGAGAAATGGGACAATGAACAAGTGAGCAATATAATTGAGTTGAGTCTTTTGAAAAATAAAAGACATATATGTTATCCAATAAATAATAAGCAAAGCAATTTAGATCAACTAAAGTATGTAAGCTAAAAAATTGTACAGTAAGTAAAGATAGTACATTTTAACAGAGAATCGTTATCTGATTATAAGAAGTCTTGCGTTCTTTCTTGTTCAGTTTAGTTAGTTAATTTATGATTATTGAAATCATCAGCTTCATGTTTCCATGTTCTCGATTTACAGGTCATTATTGCTGGACCGTTGAACTACTCAGACCCCATAGTGCAGGAGCAGGTCGAGAACCTGACCAGCACCCTGGAGCACACCTCGTACGTGACCTCCAGACGTTACACAGAGTCGTGGCTGCGCTCGTTCCTCTCCTTCCTGGAGCGCAACAATGAGCTGCTTAATGTGACAGTGGACGATGAGCAGACCTTCATAGAGGCCGTGAAGGAGCACTGGCTGTTCCCCGGCAACCCCTTCTCGCTGGACGTGCGCTTTAATGACGATGAGACTCAGATCATAGCCTCGCGGTTCCTCATCCAGGCGGTCAACATCACGGACACCAACCACGAGAAGGAAATGGTGCGCGATCTGCGCCAGATATGCAAGGACTCTCCCCTGAACGCCTCCATCTTCCATCCCTACTTCGTGTTCTTCGATCAGTTCGAGCTGGTGCGGCCCGTCTCGCTGCAGGCCATGGTGATCGGAGCCGTGATTATGATGATCATCTCCTTCGTCTTCATCCCCAACATCCTGTGCTCATTGTGGGTGGCCTTCTCCGTCATCTCCATTGAGATGGGCGTGGCTGGCTACATGGCCCTGTGGGACGTTAACCTGGACTCCATATCGATGATAAACCTGATAATGTGCATCGGCTTCTCTGTGGACTTCACCGCCCACATCTGCTACACGTATATGTCCTCGAAGAAGCGCAATCCCAAGGCTCGGGTCCGCGAGGCTCTTCATTCCCTTGGCCTGCCGATTGTCCAAGGCTCGAGCTCCACTATCCTGGGCATCGTCGCCCTGCTGCTGGCCCAGAGCTACATCTTCCTGGTCTTCTTCAAGATGGTCTTCCTGGTGATCTTCTTTGGCGCCATGCACGGCCTCTTCCTGCTGCCCGTGCTGCTGTCCCTCTTCGGGCCCGGCTCATGTCTTACCTGGACGGGCAAGGACGATGGCAGCGATGCCGAGACGGACGACAGCGTGGACGAGAGGCAGCTGGAGAAGCCGTTCTCGCAGTCTTACTACATGCAGTACCCCACGATGGGCATCAACGGACCCTACAGCTCCAAGGGCTTCCTGGGCGCACCGTACAAGGCATACGGCGTGGACGAGAAGGACCTGGGCCTCGGCACCTCTGGCGAGGATTCTTCGGAGAGCAGCTCGAGTCGGTCGCAGCGCCGCCATCAGCAGGCCGCCGCCGCCGAGGAGGAGGTCGTGGTCCGGGAGTCTCCCCGCCGCCGCTACGAGGAAGGCTGGCGGCGTTCCTCCTATCAGAATATCTATGGAGCGCCGGGAGCGACGCAGTTCCAGGCCCAGCCCGATCTCTATGGCCAGCAGGTGTCGGCGGCCGAGTGGCGCCAGCGCCTGGATGCCCACGAGCAGCAACAGCGCCATCGTCAGGGACAGAGGCGAGGTCCGTACGACAACTACCACATGGACATGGAGATGGACATGCAGCGGGCGCGACGCAACTCCCACGGCGACGTCATCGACCTCCACGGAACGCCCAACTCCTCCGTGGACGAGCGACTGCGGCGGCAAAAAGAGCCGCTCAGCGGCGACGACAGCAGCTACGGGCAGCAGCAGGTGACGCCGCCGCCCGTCGCCGGCTCCGTTCCGGCCAAGCGTTATCATCGCCGGCGATCCTCGGAGGACTCGACCACGCGCCACCAGCGCTGGCCGGCGAACATCGAGGAGCGGAGAGCGCGCCGCACCCACTCGCCCGCCCAGCAACGCCCAGAGACTGCCACGCCCAGCTTCGCCTACCGCTCCTCCTCTCACCACAATCTCTACCAGCCCAACGGGAAGGGATCGAAGCAGCCGCCCACCTACCAGTACGGCGACTACTACCACTGAGGCAGGAGTCGGAGAGCTCTGCTCGGGGCTATGTGACAGGAATAAGCTACCTAGAATACATGTTAGAGAGCTGGGTGGGTCACCTCTTCCGCAAAGGATTCACTAGAAAGGGAGTAGAATTTGCACCTTAATTAATAATTTATATCTCGGAATTTGGTAACTTGTTGAGTCTATCCAGGGTGCTCCAAAAATCACTGGGGCTTGGAAAACTCTTTAAACGATGTGAAATTCTGTTGACAACGTTTGAAGAGTTTTAAGAACCCTAGTGATTTCTGCATTTGTGCGCTCTCTGCTGTCAGTTATAATGTTTTCTCAAAGTCAAGGCGATGATTGTTAGACCCTGGAGAAGGGGCCCGCCCAAGCATAGATAGGCATAGAATGTGGGTGAGAGCGAGGAAGCAGAGCAAACTGTCTTGTCAAACGATGATCTATTTAAGTCAAAGAACCCCCATTCCACATGGATCTGCCTCCACTCTTCATCGTGTACTTGCCCCCGTCTAGACAAAGGATTAGCACGTTCAGACTATATATATATATTTACAAAGCTCCGATTGGGCAACCCAAGCTCACATTCGTCGCGTTGTGAGCTCAAAAGTTTAGTTCGATAAGGTCGTTTCGATTTATTTATCCCAAACATTTCATCGAGAAGAGCTCGAGTCAGGCAACTTAAGGTACCGTCTACACACACACTATGCATCTAGTTAAATGTAGGTTACTTGAGTGAGACTTAGGGTTCCCCATTCCACTGTTTATTTAAATTAATTTAGATTTAGTGCGATTACGTGTACGAGTCTGTTCAATAGTGTTCTGTGTGGTGTGCACTGAGCACATATTTAATAACTATTAACTGTTAGGGATGGCCAACACACGACCCGCTACCACTACCTAGTTCTGTAAGACATTTGGGACAAGTTTGTAAAGCGTTTACAATTTTTGCTATTGAATAAAATTTTTATATTTTCCTAGAAACAATAAGCGCATTTTTCTGTGATAAGTCCAGCGGTCTTAATGGCTTTTTGAGCTACTTTTAATGGGATCTCCCATCGTGGGGGCCGCTATAAAGGTTTTCGTACTTGAAGGAGCTCTGTTCAGTATGTTTTCCATATTGGTCATTGTATGTAGCTTGCCTTTGTGGGTAATTGCGTCCCGTAACTCCTCCGACTTGGATGTGACTGTCAGTTCAAAATGCCATCCCCCAATGGACTGTGACCCGTATTTTTCAGTGGCTGGGTTCGCCAAAGTAAGTTGTTCCACGTCCCATAACTGGTGTTTATTAGTACTTTCGTAGGTAAGCTGGATTGAAGCTAACCACATCTGCAACCGAGTTGGTTCGGTCCTGGCCACAGTGAGAAACAACGAGCACCACCAGCTAATGCTCGACTACGTCTTCAGGAATGGTGAGGTTATGCCCAAGGATACTACCACGAACTAAAGGCGCTTTATCTGCTTCCTCTAGAAATATATTTTGGCAACATGTCATTCTGGCTGGGCGCCACCAACCTCGTGGAAAGATCTTACACCTGGACTTGGTTTAGCACTGGAATTCCAGTGACCTTCGCACAGTGGGCTCGCAGGGAACCTAGGTCCGATAGAACTGGTAAAGATGCTTGCATGATCTTAAGCACTGATCATAAGTGGCACAGTGCTCCCTGCACTGATACAAACTTTTTCATATGCGAGAATATTTGTATGCTTGATTACACAGGGTTGGATAAAAAAGTTTTTCTCTAATTGAAATTGAATAATAAAATGTTCTCTATAATAAAAAAAAACAGCACGAAAATGCAGATAAAAAGGACATATTTCATTAAAACTGAAAAATTTCGCATAAATCAAGAAAACCAATAGTAGGAGCAAATGTTTGGAATGTACATTTTTCAAGATGTGATGTTTTTGTAATTTAATGAGTCGTTCAATATATGACAACTTGTGATAAATCCTGTTGTTTTTAAAGGTATACACACTATTAATCCTTGTACAAACTGTAGAGCAGATTTTTTAGTGCCAACCTGTATGTAACAGGCAGAAGGAAGCATCTCCGACCCTATAAAGCGTATAAAGTGTCAGCATCACCAGACGAGTAAATTTGGACATGTTCGTCTTTCTGTCTATGCGTCCGACTCTGAGACTATACATAACAGCTAGAGCTACCAAATTTTTGTGACAACAGTCATATCTGTTGCACGCAAATCAAAAAATATGTCCGCTATTCTAACAAATCATTAAAATTATTTAGCTAGGATAAATCGTGTATAAATATTAAATAAATACATTTGTGTGGACGTATTGTGAAAATTTGAGTAATGTCGGATGATAAACATGGAAGTTATTAAACAATAAAGTTACTGTTTATGCTGAACTTCTGCAACATTCACATTGGTGATGGCACCACTAATGGGGGTTGCTCTACATGTTCTTAGCATTTGTCTTAATTCGACAACATTTTCTTCAGCCTTTCTTCCTGTTTAATTGAAGTTTTTATACCCTTGTACAAGGTATTATTATATATTGTGTATAATACTGTATATATTATATTATCAATATATATGTATATATGTATATCATATAATATTATAATATTGTTATGATATTTGCACCGCTCTGAAGGAGGCATCTCCGACCCCATAAAATAGATATGTATATTCTTGGCCAGCATCACCAGCCGAGGCAATCAAGTCATGTCCGTCCGACTGCCTCTGAACGAATATATATAGGAACTGAAAATCCTTTTTAGCTAATCATGGAATTTTTTCCTATTTCAAAATTCTGGTTTCAAAGTATGTGGTTCAAACTTATGTACACACATATATGTATGCATACAATTATGCACATTTACGTTATTTTAATTTTGCTGTTTTTCTGAAGGGAAACCAAATATCCAAATCTAATTTTGTTTCTATATGCCTGAAAAATAACGTTTAACAAAAAAGCTTCATCATTGACAAACAAAAGCTGACTGCTGAAATTGTCTGCAGGCATTAAAGCTTTTCAAGGTAAGGTTAATTCAGTTTAAACATTTTAACAATAAATTTGTTATGTTTCTTTGAGCATTTGTAGAAGTAGAAGTAGTTCTTTTAAAGTAAAGCAAGTGGACAACATACAAACCCCTTCAACCATTGTGAAATTTAAGTCCAATCCTCCTAAGGTTTTGTGCATTCAAAACCAAGATTATAAATAATTTTCTGATTAGATTTGCTTGCACATACTTTCTTGATTTGTTATTGGATCAAGAAAAGTAACCTTTAATAGGTTGGATTAATACGAGTCATCGTCGAACTTGCAACGCTTCTCACAGACAAAGTACCGCTGCTGGCCGCACTCCTCGTTCACCCAGTACCCGGTGATTCCGTTGATGCCCAGGCAGTGCCGGTTATCACTGGAGTAGCCGGGCAATCCGTTCTGGAAGTTGCGGTAGTTGACGGCGCGTCCCTTGCTGAACCACACCCAGTTGTTGTCGCTGGCCAGGTCGGTGCCGGAGGTCCACAGAGGGTCCCGAAGCAGATCCTGCTGGTCCCGGGCGACGGTGTACAGGAAACTGCTAAGGCTGCGCTGATCCTGCTCCGAGGAGATGCTAACTAGGGTATAGCCGAAGGCGGCACAGTTTTCCTGCGCCTGGAACCAGTTCACCTGGGCGAAGGTGCCCAGGGCGAACCGGCCATCTGTGCGGCTGAAGGGCGAGAAGGCTTGAACAAGGTCCTCCTCGGAGGTGCCGTTTCCGGGTGCAGGAGATGCCGGAGAGACATCCACTTCCGGGAGAGCCCAGGCCAAGCCGAAGAGGAGTGAGACCAGAATCAGAGAACGCATCTTTCTTTGTTTGTCGGCTCCATGAAGGGAGCACCCTTTATATAGTCAGACTTCGCGTACTAATTGCCCCGGGCATTCATCAATGTCACGAAGATAAGCAGCGGAATCTGGGCATAACTAAGTGCTTTCCTTAAATTGGTTCAGCGCATTCGCTGCTTGCTGCTTGCCCCTTGCCATAAATATCGCTCTCCAAGTAAATCTCAATTTTAAGCGCTGCGCAAATCCGTTTGCCATTTTTATGTTAAAGTTTTCGCTTGCTAATAATGTTATTCCCCTTCCAAGCCCCAAAGACTGTCTTGCCCCAAATACAAGCGTTGGAAATTTATCGAAAAAATGTAGAAAGCATATCTCATTTAACTCTGCTGTCATCCGGGGGAATCAGTGGAAACGGATGCATCGGGGGCAGGGACAGAGACGTTATGACGGGTCAAGGATTGCCAATTGCCAAAGCGGAACGGAACCCTCGTCCAACTTTTCCCCACTCAATCTCAGTGCGCGTTTCCTTTCGCTGCCCCTTTGTGTGTGTATGCATGTTGGCCAAGTGTTTACGAGTCCTGCTGGGATTGAACAGCAGCGAAATGTGCAAACACAGATCGCTGGATTCCACTCCATTCCCATTCTCTCCTGGCCGGAAGTGGGGTGGAGAAGAGTGACAACGAATCCGAAATTGCTACTGCATTGTGGCAAGTGTGGCGTTCCGAGGGCGTGTGCGTAATATGATTTCTGCGAATGGCGTCCCATTCTGATTCGCATTTGCATTTGCCAATGCTGCAAAATGCACAAAAGACTCATGTTGCGGACAAGGTCATTTATGTCAAGGGGGAAAAGATCATGTTCCATCGATGTTTGAAGCGCAACAACACTCCAAAATAAAATTATTTGCACACAAACTTAAATACCTTAAGTGAGCTCCAATGTCACTTATTCAAAATGTAATTACACTAATTTACTATTTATAAATCAATCCTATCGGCTCGATTTATTGCTCGATATGATTGTTATCTCTTTATAATAATTAAGTAGAAGTTGTAGTAGTAAATCCCGTCCAAATTAATCTAAGTGCCTTTTGAAACGGCGATGTTTTAATCCCAGCAGAAGGAAAAATTGTCTTTTTTTTAAGAGACTATGGAGCTAGATATACTATGTCTTTGACAACGTACGAAACATGCCTACTATCGCACAAATTTTATAAAAAGAGTGTCTCGACTCAGATACCCTTTACCCATAGCATTGTGTTGTGTGCCCTTTGACAAATCGAGATTACTTTTTCTAAACAAGACTAGCAGTAAGTACTAGAAATATGTCGAGCAACACCCATTAAACATTGTTTAACAACTCCCATTTACAGCACGTTCGCTAAAATGTATATTTTATGGATATTTAATTTATACAGAATTTCACGACTTGTAGTTATACGTTTTATACGGAAATAGGCGTTGCATATCTACGTGCAACAGATTTAAATGTTGTCTGAGATGATAGATGGACAAGAGGGCAGGACTAACTCGATTCGAATGGTGATGCTGATCAAGAATATATGTTTTCTTCTACATATTCTTCTACATATTTAAGAACGTAACATACATACATTCTCGGTTGACACTAAGCTTCAACACTATTGAACGCAATGGGTACCGGGTATAGTATGGTAAATTATATAAAGTGATAAAAAAAATAATATATTAATAAATTGTTTCTTTTTTAACTTCTAGAATCTAGACTACTTGGGTTACGCCTCGGAAAAGGCAGTGCATATAATAAACATTTTTGTCTATTTTAATTTTCTTGATTCTTCTAGATATTTTTTGATTGTATAGACTTGTCTCAGAGTGCAATCGGAACTCATCTCGCACTCACTACATTTTCAACTCTCTCTTAAAAAAGAAAAGTAAATAAGCTTTCAATAAGTAAACATATTAGATTTGAATAATTTGTTTGTTTGTTTTCAGTACGAACATAAGGTATAGTCCATTTTTATATGTGCTGTATGACATTTCAACATTTTATATAAGAAAAAAGTAAAAAATATTTCGCCCAACGTGGGGCTCGAACCCACGACCCTGAGATTAAGAGTCTCATGCTCTACCGACTGAGCTAGCCGGGCCATGTTCGATCGGCTGCCAACTGTCTTATTCGTGGCTTACCTCTGGCGGCTAAGATACCTAAGAACGTAACATAGAACAAAGTATAATAATAATATATAATATATATATATAGGTATATACAATATAGGTTTTAGAAAAACAATCAGATAATTTTTAAAACAAGATTATTCGTTTGTTATATCTGAACTTGTCTTGTTTGTCACAACTAATAACATAATTGATAATTTACTTTTGTAACGAAGTTTGCCTCTGACAATCTAATCAACTATTGATCAACAAAAAGACAAATACTCAAAGATTCTAAAAAACCGCGCTAAAATGGAGTTCCGCAATTTTAAACGCCGCTCCGAAGATAAGTACAACAGAAGGCGACAGAAGACATGCACCCTCGACTATGAAAATGAGTGCATTTGGGAAACGAGCTACCTGAAGGTAAGTATCTCGGAAAGATTACCGCTGACCATTTCACCAATTGCGGAGCCCACAGGCAAGGTGCAAGGAGCTGGGCCTAGAGGAAGAGTATAAGAGGTATCAAATCCGTCTGATGACCAGTTACCTAGGAGTCTTCTTCCTTCTGCACATTGTTGTCACCGGATGCGGCGTCGCAGTGCTACTGTTATCGACCGAGGTAACGCTTTAACCCTACTGAATATTGTATTTGAGGCTAATAAGACTTTTTGCAGTACACATATCGCGTCTATCCCGATGTAGCAACCCTTACCATTACTGCTGTCTTAATTCTACTTGTCCTGAGTGTCAATTTCTTCGAGGACTTTGTGCAGCGTAATAAATGGGTATTGGTGTTTACTTCGGTTCTGGCCACACTTATTTTAATATCCGGAGGTAGGTCTTAATAACAGCATGCACGTAATAGAGAGAAATGGTCTATATTAGCCCATAAGATAAAAATGTTGAGGAAATTCGATATTTCACGCTCAAAATTCTTTCGTCCGTATTTTTTATTTTTTCTGAAACTATTACGGTTTCCAATGAACTTATTCTTTTTTCTCAGCTATGTAAAGTTTGAAATAATTTTTCATAAATCACTACGGACTTTTAATCTTATAAAGGTGTTAAAATAGATGCTATAAAATCTATTTCAGCCAACCCTTATTTTTAACCGGTAGAACAGAACTACCCGAACAGTGGTACCCGAAGTAACCATAGGCAAACCCAAAAATGTTATGAAAAACAATAAATCAAATAATTAAAAAAAAATTTTACCCGAAAGTAATTATTTATTTTTATTTTTATGACGAAAAGTGTGGGAATAGCTAATACAAATGGGGAAAATCTATAAGTAATTGTTACATTTTTTAAGTCGGCGGAAAGAGCCACCACACTTTTGCAAAAGGTAATTTTCTAGAAAAACAACATTATTTTTGTACGTCGAAATGGAAAAACTTGTCTGTTTGAAAATAACGCTTATCTTTCCCAGTTTCAATGTTAGAACATAAGCTCAAACACAAACCTCTCGTAAGAACTCGATGAGCTTGATGTATTTATAAAATATTTTCGTACTAAAGCTCTAGTTTAAATCTACTGAATAAGTGCTGTTCTTAACGTTAAAAGACAGTTCAAAAAAGATATTTCAAAATTGTAGGAGCTTACTTCTTGTAAATATTCAGAACTTTTCAACTTGGAATACGTAGCTATAGCAATATAAATATAAACACTTTTTTCAAGTGTTAAGTTTATTATAAAACCTATGAGAAATATATACAACGGAAAAACTTTGAACGCCATTATGCTTGTTCCCTCGAATTATAAATAATAATCAAACATTATTAATAATGTTCATAAAATATGTAATAGGTTGAACTGTTTAAAATAAAGAGTTATTAAAACCGTCTCTCATTTCGGTTTAGAAACCGTATCCGCATTGAAATAATTACATTGTTAAAAAAGGTAAGTTATCGAAACCGATATTTTATTCGGTTTTAGTACCTGTAAGAAAACAAATCTTACAACCACAATCTTAAAACCACAATTTAGACACCTGGATTAGGGTTAAAGAAAACCTAATCATTTATAGAAAGCCCTATATAAATTGATATCCTCTTAACGACAACTTTTCATAACGACTTAACTTAACGACAGATTTTCGAAGCATTAAGTTTAATGTATTTCTTCTTCAGATTTGGGAATGAATGTATATCACTATGTCGCTCACGACTGGCCGCTCAATGCCGCGGTGGACATTTATGCGCTCTGCATGATCTACATGTTCCTTCCGATCCCGTCCCTCAAGGTGGCTGCTCTTCTTGCCTTCGCTGTCAGTGCCATTTATGTGGCTTACTTTCTGAAAGTTCTCGCGTTTCTCGGGATGTACGCCTCTCGCGCCGCCCACGAACACGCGGTCACGGTAGACATCTTCCACTATTTGGGCTTCAACATGCTGGGCATTTTCTTCCGCATCATGAATGACACTATGGTTCGAGCGTCCTTTCTCGACCGCCACCAGTTCATCATGGAGGAGATCTGGCTGCGCCACGCCCGGAATCAGGAGTCATTGCTGCTGGACAGCACTTTGCCGCCGCAGATCGCCAATCCATATAAGCAGAGTATCAGGAACCAGATCATGCAGCAGGATTCCGGGCTGGAGTACCGCTCGCGGAACTACTCGAGCTCCATGACCGTCCAGCAGCATTCCGATGTCAGCATCCTCTACGCGGATGTGGTGAACAATACTCACCTGACCACGACTCTGTCAGTGGTTAAGTTGTTGCACGATCTCTACGGGCGATTCGACATGGCTGCCTCTCTATACAGGATCCAGAGGATCAAGTTCCTGGGCGACTGCTACTACTGCGTAGCCGGTCTTAATGAATCCGACCCAGATCATGCTCAAAACACCGTTGCCCTGGGCCTTTCCATGATTTTCCGTACGTCAGCCCAAGGAGGGGAACTTGGAACAGCCATTCACCTCTCCAACTCATCCCACAGGGCGGAACGGGGACTGAACATCGATATGCGGATAGGTGTCCACTCTGGAAGTCTCTTTGCCGGCATCATCGGACAAGCCAAGCTGCAGTTTGACATCTGAGGTAAGTTATATTCCTAGCAATAATTAGTAGTATATAAGCAGTGATCATTTCGATCAGGAGTCGATGTGGATATTGCGAAAAAATTGGAGGCCACTGGTGTGCCGGGCTCCGTTCACATCAGTTCCCGGACATTGAACAACTTATACGCGTCCGAATACACCATATTGCCGGGCACACAAGCGGCCCAAGAAGATCCGCTGCTGCAGAAGCACCGGATGAGCACCCATCTAATTACCGGCGGCTTATTGTCGGCCTCCTCTCAAAGGGTGACCAATGAGTCTCCAAGCCAATCGGCTATTGACATCAGATCACGCCCAGTGCGGGGCACTCGGAAAACTGACATCTCAATGACCAACGAGTTTGTCAAAGTAATACTGTGTGTTTCTTACAGCTTTCGACGTACATTTTCATGCTGCCGTCGGTATGGCGAAGACCCACTAGACCCAGAAATCGGATGGTTATGCACGGAATTCAAAAATTCAACGCCGGAAAAGAAGTATCTGCAGCAGCCGGACTTTTTATTTAAACGCTCCATTCTGCTGGCCTGGCTTCTTGGGATTTCCTTGATCTACATTCAGATGATGAACAATGTTTGCCGGGAGTGCATTGCAATCGATGTGGTTGTCCTCGCTGTACTGTCAAGTCTGCTGTTTTTCTCGTGGTCGACAGTCGACAGTCGACAGGTTTGCCGGGCCACATCCAAGTGACACAGGAGTCCGCCGAAATTCTCATGGAATTCGGTATCGACTGCTATCCGCGCGGTCTAACCTTTGTGAAAGGACGCGGCGAAATTCCCACATACTTCGTGGCATTCGATGAACAATTAAAATTTATTTCCAATGAGTTTGCAGAAAACTCGGCTTCGATGAGGCGAGTCAGCGTCAGATCTCTATTCGAAGATGAAGTGGATTCGGACAAATGAGAGGATGAAAATCAATAAGCTAAGTATTTATAAAAAATATATTTTTTACATTTATATTAGATTAATATACGGACAGACGGCCATGGTTAATGTTGTGTTCCGATTGACGAGAGAAGAGCGACACGGTCGGGTTTGATTTTATTCTGGTCTACCAGCATTCTGTTATGTATTCTTAAAAACGACGCCACAAAAATAAGGATTATCTAATAACGGAAAGCATTTTTGCACGCAAATTATTATTTTATGTGTTTAAAATCATATGTTCATAGATTACACAAACAATGGTGCATGTATGGTTGAATTTACTGTAGAACAGTAAAGACATTGCCGCGTCCTAACTGCGCAATTGCTTGAATTTTCATGCAGAATTTACCAGTGAAGTGAGTTCATGAGAGATGTTTTTTCCTTAATTTATCCTTCACTGATTATTATGTACATTACTCCCATAAATGTTTTTTCTCTTTTATTGGTGTAACTCGGTTTAATATATATTTTTTAAGGTCCACAAATCCCTGCAAGTGAATGAAGCTAAAGGAATGCAATAAATACCCTGGACACTGCAGTCTTGAGAGTAGCGCACAAATGTAGTTGTAGTTTCTTCCTTGTTGAAAGCGCGCAATTAAATTGTTAAACTTGTTGACATGATGACATGATCTATTTGCATTGGTTATTTGTCTCTGGTCACTGGGAAGGAAAAATTGCAATTAAATTGGATAGCTGATGCAGAAGCTGGGAGCAAAGGACGAAAAGGACCCCTCCGACAGCAGAAAGTCACACAAAATAGATGCAGCAAAGGTTCCTCGGCTAAGGACATTGAATGTCCCTGCTCCTTCGTCAAATTAATTTATCTCTTCGAACGGGCAAGGGAACCGTGTGGAATGAGCTTCGTCTTCAGCTGTTGGACATTTTCTCAGCACGTAAAGCGAAGGTCGTCACACGTTTAGCTTTGTTTTATGGCGCGCAAATACATCTTAGGGCCCTCAACTTGTCCTTTTGAAAAGTTTCTCATGACCGCTAAGTTAGGTTAAAACCAGATTTAATTGACCTCAGTACAGTGAGCTGTTTAAGCAAATTTTGTTGCGGTTTTTAATCTAGAATGAGCAATGTGTTGGAAATAAATCAATGCTAAAGTTTGTGCATTTCCTTTATAAGGCCAAGCAGAAGTTAAGCGTCAATGGAAGGTGTAAGTTCTATCGAAGGTACTAATACAATAATGGGTCTACATTTGTGGTTTTCGACTGAATTGAAGATTATTATTCTTTTCCTAACATTTTTTTCATTTTAGATGAAAAGTGTTAGTTTTAGAATTTTCGGTATTACATTCAGAAAAAATATAAATATCGCAAAGAAATCTTGTAAAAATATTTTTATCTTTTTTTATCAGTGCATTCTAAGTTATATTCACTCATTTATTTTGTGAAATACAATTCAACTACATTTGGTAGTTACTTTGGTTAGACAATAACCAAAAATTTTTCTCTGCGCGTTATGACAATTTAATCTTCTTCTGATCCTTCGCCCAATTTTTGTATCCAACTCATTTCCCCCAACCGACAAATCAGTGTCACATCTAGACTCCATCGCTTTTCTCTCTTCATTCTGTCTTAGCCTAATGTCCCCATCAAAGCTAAAGACATTGACGGGCGACCAGTCGTCCAGTTCCTTAATTAACAAATTCCTGATAAAGTACAAGGATACGGAGGGGTAAAAAGTTTCCAGCTAATTAGAAGACCAGCAACAAAGGGGGAAGCAAGCAATTTGCGAGTTTATTAATTTTATGTCGATTTGCATGCAATTCTTGGCGCAAGGCGAGCGCTTATACAAGTTTTGGTTCCGTTATGATGCCCGGATCTAGGGTGCTAGGGTAATCTGGCAAGAAGACATTTATTCGATGCCTAATTAAAACTAATGGCCAACCGAGTCAGTAACGACTGCCAGCTGCCACTGGCTGCAGGTGAATCTCCCCCAACTGAGTGGCTTTCCTTGTTCGATTCGTCCTGGATGAGCTGCAATTCAATCGGAAGGGAAAGCCACTCCCGCCAGAAGGTGGCAAAAGTTATGCAATACTCGCATAAAAAAGTAGCACGCGATTTTCCGATACGCCGCAGGGAGGAGTCGCTTGCAAATCCGCCACGAAGGTCAGTCCAAAGTCACTGCGTTGCGTGCCACGCATTTGCCAGTGCCCCTGGCAGTGGCAGTTGCAGTTGCAGCAGTATCACCCTTAAAACAAGTCAACTGTAAATTGGCTTAACTGCAGTTTATCATTAAATTTGATGTCAGTTTATTTCACGTTTCACGTTTCTTGAAAATGTTGTATCTCGTATGTGAATGTGGAACGTGACAGAGTGATTTCAATGGCTGCATAGTAAGTAAGTAAGTGAAAAGTTTTTAAAGAAAATTCTTTGTACTGTATCCTCTAAATTATTCTTTTTTAATTCCCAATAAATAATACATTTATTACAAAAAAAATAATAATAATTACAATAACATTTGACTGTCACAAATTTCCAAACCAAGCTAAATCGGCGTGCAAATTTTACGAACTTTGTCACCAAATTTGCTTATTCTATCTTTAATTTTCTCTGAACATTTAGGTGGTAATATTATTAGATTACCTATGTGTTACGAGTACAGAAAATTATAAAATGATGTTAGCAGTTTTTGAATATTTTAAATAATACTTTTGTGGATGTTTATTTCATACTTTGATAATATAATATTGTCTTAAGTTAATGTTTGTATTGTAGAAAGACCATCCAAGTTTATCACCATTAAATGAAAATATTTTTGTGTCTTTGTATAAGCTTCAGTGAGTTCACTAATTTCTAACTTATACAAGTATGTATATCCAACTTGTCCGAAACCAAAAGAGTGAACAATTAAAGGTGAAGTCCAGATAGGCAAATAAGCAAATCTTTTAGTGTTACCAAATTGCATATGTTATATGGACGTTGATGCACTACGGTCAGTACACTCACGTAGCCCTTTCGACACCAAGCACGTGCTTGTTAGGGTTAGGTGTTAGTAGGCGCGATAGGAGATAGTATAAGGAAAGTTTGCGAGGAAATTAACTACTGACGTGCTGCCTGAATGTTTGGTTGCATACGTAATAAGTTACTTAGGATTAAAGTATTTAGTTTGCGAAGGCTGTCTACGTTAGAGGTTATTGGGTACATCTCATTATAATTGACGCACAAAACTCTAAAGGGTTCATGCACTTCATACGATGATCTACAATGGCGCAAAACTAAAGGTAAAAAGTATTTCTACTCGGTACGTGGAAATTTAGCTGACCTATCAGGTCAGAACTCTCCACGTCACCACGGATTAAATTGTAAATAAAGGTGATACCTAGCATGGTTCTACGGTTGGCTAAAGATAAATGGTAAAGTATCTTTTTCTCTTTTGGCACAATCATTAAACACGAAGTATTATTATTTCCACAGTGTAGCGATCCTTAGCTTTTAAGTCATAGCTTCGACCAGATCTGACTTCTGTAACGGTATATGGGTTGGAAAATTTATATGAACGTGAACATACCTTATAAGATTTTTGTTCAACCTCATGATCAAGTTTTAAGGGGATATCTGGAGGTAAACAATTTTAATTTATAAAAAATAGACGCTTTGTGAATTTTTACAAATTTTCATATAGATTAACCAATCACTTCTATGGCAGATATAAAGAAGTACAAAGTACAGAATATTTAAATATATATGTTGAAAAACATCAACATTATACACTTTTTTGTATTATTTTTCCGATCCTTTTCCAAAGACAGCTATACCATCCAAGCGTCCAATCCGAGTCCTTTCGCCTGTGCATAGTATGATATATGTATATACCATCTGAAATATAATGAAAACAAGATGGAAAGTTTTATACAGATGCTTAGTAACAACTCTGCAGGTAAATTCAAGCAAATCAGCAGTCAAATTGGATCAACCCACAATTGTTGGTTAGATTTACTGCGGGCGTAAAATCAATTTGACGAAACGCATTTTGTTATTAAACTGCTCTACAGTAAATTCTACCAAAAGGCTGTAGTTGAAATACATAAATTTACATAAATTGTGAATATATATTTGTTAAAGAATTTCGTTTATAATTTATAAAAATATTATTTTATAGTAATTCAATCATTGAAAATTATAAAGTTGCATGCACAAATTAGAACAGTATTATATTTTACTGCAGCTTTACTGTACTTCAACACACAAAAGTTGATAGATTTTTCCTATGAGAATTGCATTAAAATGGAGTTTGCTTTGTAATAGGCAGAGGAGCATACGGACATGGCTAGATCAACTCGGCGTAAAAAAAAAACATTCCAAGTTGCTTTCATTCTATTTCACCTATACTGCGTTGCAAACTTTTGACTAAAATTATGACCGGCTGCCAGGTTATAAAAATGGCAATAGCGCTTTATTTATAAACAAATATTATAAACAAATTACTGAACTCGATAATCTGATATATCTGAAAACCAGTTTAAGAACGATATTAGCCTAAGCGTTGAATAATTAGCTCTCACTTGCGGGGCCGCAGTCCAAGCATCCGCTCATTAGGCGTCTCCGCGCCCTCTTCGGCAACAATCCTCCCCAGCTTCCCCATCGAGGTCTGAGTAAATTGACAATCGCATTAAATGCGCTAAGTGCCTCAGTGAGAATGGGAATGAGTATGTGCTTGAGCACAAGTGGGACAACAACAAGTCGTGACATGGCCCTTACAAGGACTCCGAGCTCTGGACCCAGCAGCCGTTGTGCAAGCTTTTTATCCGTCGAGCAAGCAAAACTTTTTATGGTGTAACTGCTGTGTGTTGCAGTTTCCAGCGAGTTGCTGCCATTATGACATTTTCCCTCAAGGATAATTGTTCACGGGGTGTCCTTGGCTTGTCACTCGGCTGAAGCTGTCCACATCTTTGTGAGGTTAAGTGGTTGTGTAAAGACAGAGCTAGATCAAGTCGGTAATAGGTATAGTGTGTTTATGCGATGAGTATGCAGCATTTATTATTTGGCAAGACCAAATTATAGTAAGCTATATTGGTATTCCACGAAAATTAAGGATCACAAAATCTAAAAGTGTAAATCTATTTAAGAGTCATGATTTTTAAAGCTATTACCCGATAGAATAGCATTTGCAATCCCATAAAGCAGAGGTGCCCACGCTTATGCACTCGCAGTTCCACTTGTCATTAACGTTCGCTCTCGAGTGACCATCGTGTCAAAACTGACTGTAATGCCGTCTCATTTTTTCTTCTAAAAAAAAAGAGTATGTGATATGGAAAAGTTGAATTGTTGATAAAAGTGATGATAGATATGATTATGATAAATCATCGATAAATTGCTAATGAATAATCGATGAAAAATTTATGAATTTATCATGATGAAAGATGTGTATGTCCTAACATGTTAATTTTGTCAGTAATTTGTATATAAATCATAAAATATAGATTAATTCATATTATATATAATATTATTCATGTTTGACATTTGACGATATTGTTTTAGGATTTTGAATAATGTTTAAAATAAAAATAAAAATCCTTAATCTTAAAAATCATTTAAGTTTTTCTTTTACAACTACTTAAAAAGTTTCAATTTATTAAATTGATTAAAACTAAATTTAAAAAAAAAAGGGTACTCAATATTTAAAAGTCAAACTAATTGTATTTTAATGAAATATCAATACATAACATTCTAAAATGACCTTAACTATTAATGTAACATCAAAATCTCCCTGCATGTTTAGTTTTTTTCAGAGATTGAAGTGGTTTTCGATTAAATGACTTCTATCCGTGTCGCGTGCGAATGCCTTCGACTTTTGTAATTACCTTAAGAACAAAAATTTCCCAAAAAAAAATCGTAGCACCAAAAACAACTGCTAACCAATTGCTAACTGCTTTAAGCCTTTTGTAAAAATAAAAATTTGCGTGCGAATGTCGCATGCAACATTAGAGAACTGCCCATATGACCAACTACTTACTAACACTTTAACTTCTTTAACAACATATTTTTCCAATTGATATATAAAGTTATATTCTATATTATAGAATCAAAATCAGTGCTCCCTTTTATTACCCCTAAACCTTTTCCAGTCGCAGGGCGATATTGTTCTTGGAAGCAATCACTGGGCTGCTGGCGGCCCACTCAATCGTCTTGACAGTCTGGTCGCAGATGTGGACGCGGTGTTTGTGCAACAGGTGCACGAGGCCGAGCTTCGCCTGCAGGAGACCCAAGCGCATGCCGATGCAGTTGCGCGGGCCCACGCCGAAGGGCATGTAGGCATCCATGTTGATATTGTGGCGATTTTCGGGAGCGAAGCGTTCCGGGTCGAACGTATCCGGATCCGGCCAGTACTGCGGGTCGTGATGTATGGCCATGGCGGACACGTAGACGGACATGCCGTGCGGCAGCTCCATGTTTTTGAACGGACTTAGAGTAAACTTCTCGCCCTCCGTCGGCTGGGAGCACTGGCGCTCAGCGTAGCCCACAATCGGGTACTTGCGCAGCGTCTCATTGACCACCTGCGACAGGTACGGCATCTCCTGGATGCGCTCGTAGCTGACATGGTCCTCCTCGCCCATGTAGTCGGCAATCTCCTGGCGGAGGCGGTCCTGCAGCTCCTCCTTCTTAGCTATCTCGTACAGCGTCAGGGTCATAGTGGAAGAGCTCGTTTCGAAGCCGGCTGTTTGGAAGATGGCCGCCTGGGCCACCAGATAGTCCAAGTCATTGGCCATGTGCTTCTTCTCCGGATTGGCGGCCGCCTCCCGTCTCCACGCCAGCAGAATGTCGATGAGATCGTTCCGCTTCAGGCCCGTGCGCTCTCTCTCGGCCAGCACAAAGTTCATGCTGCTCCGGATGAACTTGGTGGTATCCTTGGAGAAGAGCTTCACGCGGGCCAGCGACGCGAGGCCCGGCAGCATAAAGATAATGGCAAAGTCGATGGCGCGACTCAGGCTCACCGCGAAAATCGCCTTGCTGTGGTGGAAGAACTCGCTCTTGGCGTTCTGCAGTGCGTTGGCCTCCAGCCCGAAAGCAATAGTCCCGATCAGGTCAGTGGTGAAGCGGGCGCACAGATCCTTGATCTGGACAATCGAGCCGCTGCCCAGGCGGTCTGCGCTATCCTCCAGGTTCTTGCCAATCTGTGCGAATTATAGATAGATCATTGGTTCGATTCTAAACAATCAGCGCCTTACCTTCACCATTAGCGGATACATCTGCTTGATCTTTCCAGAGGTGAAGACTGGCGAGAGCTTGTGCCGCAGCTCATTCCACGCTGGACTGCGGGCGAAGAAGAGGTTATTGTAGCCCAGGGCGTCATTGTGGGGATCCGTTTGGAGCACACGATTGTTGAAGTACTGGAACTTCTTGATCATCACCGTCTTGATCAGGTCCAGGTCCCGGATAACCAGAGCCGGACGATACGCCAGATAGACGCCCACGAACGGCTCCTTCTCGAAGCCCGGGGCCTCGTGAAACTTTTTGATCTGCTCGAAAAATGGCACCCGGCCGGTCAAAAACTCGCGGGTGCATCCCAAAAGGGGCAGCGGGCTAATAAACTTAACCCCTCGGCGCTGCCAGAAGCTGAAGGCCCGCCTCTGCCACACGTAGAACACGATCGCCAAGGTGGCGAGCAAGAAAAGTAACTCGGTCGACATGTTGGAAGCTTCGACTGCCGGGAGCCACTGCTGGACTGGCCGTACTGGCAGTTGCTTTTAAGTGATCGCCCGAAGCTTTTCTGCTAACAGTATAATATAGGGGTAATGCCGTAGCTCCGATGCTCTAAGACTCTTATCAGGAAGGCAAACGCCGCAAACTATCGACACTTTAGAACAAAATTTTGTTAATTCGAAACTCTTGGAGCGTATCTTTGTCTAAAAATCAATTTAAAATGTGCTTTAGCTTAAGTCACCTGTTGACAAAGGACACTTTGTCTCGGACTATTTCTTTGCGTGTACACGCTCTCCCCGTGATAAGGGTGTTTGAAATGCCTTTTAATGTTTGACTAGGCAAAATAGCTTCGGTTTCGTTTTGCTTAGGCTTCGTGACTATGCAAAATTGTGAATGAAATGCGAATCTAGTCGCTGCGAAGCACAATTTGGTTTGATCAAGTCAGCGTGTGCTGGTGGTCTACCCGAGCTTTCGGGGAGCGACTGGGCAGTACTGCCTGAGTACCAGAAACGTGAGTGGATTCTCTGCTAGCGTGTGCTATCAGCGATATATGTATTTAATTTAGCTTTATTACAGGTTTGCTTGACCAGTTTAGATCTCGTTGGACGCCGGCAACACTTAATGATTGTTGGTAAACAATGTTTGATAGGTTGGAACAATATGAAACCCCAACTTCCCCGTGCTATTGGCTTCGATGTTGAAGAAAACAGGTTGTGTCAACTCAAGTGTTTTGCTCTTAGATCTCCATTCTTTATCTATTAATAAACTGACGTTGTAAAGTATATCATTCTGGGGCTGTCAACGCTTACATAGGGCCTAGCGAACGCAATGTACGACGGTCCTGTGGCGCAATGGATAACGCGTCTGACTACGGATCAGAAGATTCCAGGTTCGACTCCTGGCAGGATCGAATTTTTTTTTTCAATTATCCAAATTTATAGCGCACTAGCTTACCCGACAGACTTCGTCCTGTCAAAAAGATTTTTAATGTAGTAGTTTTTGTGCCTACGTATTTAAAAAAATTCTCCTGAACAGAACCGTCACCCTGGTGATAGGGCGTTGTGAATAAAAAATAATTAAATAAAACATATATAAGGATTTAAAAGAGACCATGTCCCCGATCAAAGTGTGACCGCCTTATGCACTTTTTATTTGTCCTAACAGGGTGTGTTCTATGTAACTCGCGCGTTTTTTAAAATATCCAAAATGAAATGTATATTTTTTAATCTTTCTGAGCGATTTTCTTAATATTTGTTTCCGTAAAAACCTTGTACAGAGTATTAGAAAACTACAAAAAAAAAATAAGCCAAATCGGTCCAGCCGTTCACACGTGATGCGATGACAACGGAAAACGGGTTTCATTTTTATATATATAGATTATTGTATATGTCATTTTCTACATTTCTGCAAACCCGTGTGGATACAGGGGTTCTTATTAAAATAAAAAAAATTTAAAACGGTCAAGCGTTTGATAATTTACTGATCTACGAAAATAGCTATATATGCGAAGGTGATTCCAAAAAATACACAAAAAGAAACATCGCAATATTAGGAAAATATTGGGTGTGTACAAATTAAAATCCACACAACTTAAAAATATTTCAACTAAATTACTTTATGCAAACGAAAAGAGACTAAAATACCATAGAGCAGGCAAGGGCAGCAAATATAACGGAAAGAGCCACAGCGCAAGGAAACAAAAAAAAAGGACAACCGCAATCATATATATGAAGCAGGTAGAATCTGCGCGAAAGAACTACACTACCAGAAATAAAATATAGTCGTTTTTTTTATATTTTAATAAAATCTACTAATTATCGGAGTTAATAAGGTGTAATTTTCAGACCGGACCTGAAACGGAAAGAGCCACAGCGCAATTGCACGATATGCCTTGTACCCCACAAAGTCGTGGGGTCGATTCCAACCGTGCATTATTTGACTGTTTGTTTTGTTTTATTTTTATTATTATTAGAATAATATTTCTAATTCAATATTTTAATTGAATTACAATTTGTTCGCTTTCAAGAGAAACGAACGGCATCACAAAGTTACTTTCTTTTCATGTGTCTTTTATTTTGAATATTAATAATTAAGTATTATAGATACAGCCCCATTTCTTTAATATTGCCGTGACTCCTCAAGGTTTAAGATAAAACATCTTAATTTCCTAAAAACTTTAATGTTTTTTATCCTTTTGTACTCGTATGTTCAAATAAACACTTAGATTACAGATAGACTGTTGGTCATCGGTGACACTAGACAAAAAAAATATTTTCGATAAGGTCTTTTTGAGAAACATACTAATTATAAAAATTATATGAGGTCCGATTCATAATATTGAAATTTTAAACCAAATAAAGCCACAATATGTTTAATGGATGTTTAAAAAGAATAATTAAAACAAATAAAGTAATAAAACTTCTTGGGCTTCGAAGCGCATTTTTCCAAGTAACGATTATTTCGATTGACTTAAAAATAACGTGCAAAACACGACAAACAACAATTTAATATTGTATTTTAAAATGCAAAAAAAAAACGTCGATCCTGCCAGGAGTCGAACCTGGAATCTTCTGATCCGTAGTCAGACGCGTTATCCATTGCGCCACAGGACCGGTGACATAGCTGGCGCTCAATAATCATCTAGTTGTACGAGCTTTCGTAGGGTAAGCTTTTACTGAAAATATGCCGAATAAACGAATTTTGCTTTTATATTCAAGCTAAAATATGTATATTATATATTTAATGTATAAAAATATATAATATAAATATATATTGCTTCTATTCATATTTAAAGCATATTATAATTATTATATAATTATAAATATTATTCCAGAGTTAATGTTTTATGTTACACATAAAAGCTCGAGCTATCCAATCAGTAGGTCATGGTCGGTAACATTACACCGTATTTGGACGGCCCGTTGCCAAATGCCCGGCTAGCTCAGTCGGTAGAGCATGAGACTCTTAATCTCAGGGTCGTGGGTTCGAGCCCCACGTTGGGCGAGTTAATTTTTTTATGTCTTTAAATATATCTATTTTATTTTAAGCAAAAGTTCACAACTTCCTAAAAATCTGTGTGATTGATCCATTGATAGATGACTAGACAGAGAAAAAGATTTGGAAAAAATCCGATCCTGCCAGGAGTCGAACCTGGAATCTTCTGATCCGTAGTCAGACGCGTTATCCATTGCGCCACAGGACCACATGGTTAATAAGAGTCAAAATACAGAGCTTTTATAATATTATTTTTAAATTTATATTAATATAATTAAAATCGATTTAAAATCAATGTTGGTGGGCATTAAATATTTAAAAAAAAAAACAGTAAAAAATGTCGATCCTGCCAGGAGTCGAACCTGGAATCTTCTGATCCGTAGTCAGACGCGTTATCCATTGCGCCACAGGACCGTATAGTTGTGTTCGACCAAATGTAACAATAAAGTTTTTGAGTCAGGTGGCCACCGTATTACCGACCTTTTATTTAAAGCAGTATACAAGCAGTAGAGCAAGCCATTGAAGCAAAAAAAATTAATATTAATTTATATAAAAATCATCACGAATTTTAATATTTTTTTAATTTAATTTTAACCAGAAATGATTTCTAATATGCACAAAATATTTACATCGCATTGCAACAACGCCCCTTCCCACCAAAGGCGATCGGCAACCGTGTATCGTAACAATCGTTTTCACGCACAGTGACTTGTTTCCCAGAATTTGGCGGCAAAAATTTACAGAAAAATATATTTAAGATATTGTAATTGAAAAAAATTAAATGAAATTCGAGTAACTTTTAAATAAAACAAAAGAGATCAATTTGCAGACGATTCCAAATGTTTTAAGATAACATTCAGGTATTGACGAAAGATGGAAAGACAAGGCCTACCCAAGACGGGTGGTGATTATTTCCTTCGGTGCTTTTAAAATCAAGATATAACAAATTTACTTGACACAATACTTTTAATGTTCTTATATTATTTGAATTTATTGTAATTTCTGCTACATTTTTATTTTGAGGAAAATAGCACCATATTACATACAGCTAACTGGAGAAGGCATTATGTCTGTCTAAGTGTGCTCTAAGGTCCTTTATAATAATAATTTAGGCACACATTGGAAGGCAATAAAATGAGGTAAAAATTACTAAGCTAAGAATGTAGGTCTTAGATCAATTTTTAAATCAATTGTGCTTTTTTCACTGCAAAAAGTAAATAAAAAAATTAACTTTTAACAAGAGATGTCTTATGTCAATTCGAATGCTAAGCGAGAAAAGAGCCAAAATGACTTGTAATTTGTGATATATTTGATTGTAACTAACTACTGTTAATAATGTACATCTTTTTTAGTCTACAAATAATTTTGTTCCATTTTGTTGGGGAATTTGTCTAGTCGGCCCAGTGTGCGACACCAGCCCCAAAGCGCCAGCATCGAGGGCGAAATCAGTGGGTCTCAGTCGTTCTTGGACTTTCCGAGTGTGCAGTTTGGTTCGGCAGAAAACGGATTGTTGACAAGCTAGCGTGCGCGGCGGCAATCGTTAAAAGTGGAAATCAATTAAAAACCTATCTGTCGAAGTAGCAAAAGTTCTTAAGTTTATAAACATTTTGCCTCCTTGGCTTTTGAGTTGTAAACGTTGTGTTTGACAAAAACTATAAAAATACTCGCGATAATTGCAGCTAAATGTTTTGTGCGTGTGCTTGTGAGTGTGTGTGAGTGTGCAATGTAGAAACGCATAACACAAAGTGGCGAATGTAAACAGTATTTGTGTTCAGCTCCGGTAAGTTGCAGCTCAAAAGCCGTAAATCAACAGAAGAGCTTCAGTCTTCTTCTCCATACCTTGTATGTCTCTTGTATATATGTAAACGCATACATATATAAATACATATGTATATATTTCAAGACTCTCTTCCTCGATTTGCCTATTCTGTTTTTCACATGCTTTTTTGTTTTCATCGTCTGCTTCGGCTGTAGCCCCGAAAGAGCTGGCAAAGCGTAAGAACAAAAAACAAAGCGACTGGGACAAGCAGACGCCGTTGTCGTCGTTGTTTCGCCTTTTCTTTTCCATTATTCTTATTTTTGTTGCTGTAGTTTCGTTCTTGCTGTTTGTTTAGCTGCTGATTCTCCCTACATTTACATAAATATACATATGTATGTATGTAGTTTATTCATTCGCCCGAATGCGGGTGTGTTGGTGTGCTTGCGATTCTCTCAGTCTCTGCCTCTCAATCCATAGCCGCTGCCTCTCCACGCTTCTCTTTCCTCTTTCTCTTCCTATAGGCCTCCGCTGAAGAATCGCCGCCTCTGCCGGCTTCGCGGCTAACTCGTTTAGCGACTCAGTCAATGCTGTTAATGCAGGTCCACATACATAAACACAAACATACATACGCCTGCACTGTGCGTCCAGTAGCGAAAAATATAAATCGATCTTTAGGGTATCTCAGCTTAAATAAAATCAACGTGGCTTTCGTTTTTGCTAAAAAGTTCCCAGAAAGGCAGTTATAATCTCCCATTGTACCCCAATTAATTGCCACAGCTACTAAAAACTAAGCAAAGGGTTTAATGAAAGCTTCGAATTATTATAGGAACTTCTGTACAAATATCTTCAACGTATCTTTCAGCATGCGTAAATAAAATCATTCAAAAGAATCTTCTTGGCTACTCTTCCCAAATGTGAAGTGTTCTCGATTTAAAATCAATATTTTATGGAGTATTCTAGATGTGATAAAAAGTCCTATTGGTTTCCAAAGCGAATTATTTTCGAGCTTCAAAAGAAACGTTCTTGTAGAGAGTAATTGTGCTGTTAATTACCGAATGGTACTGCAAAGCACCGAATTGTGTTGTAAAGCTCTGCACACACAACGCACAAGGTATTCTACAAGGTGTTCTTCATTTTCAGCTTAAAGATTTGACAGGGAGTTGGATCCCTGTTGATTTTATCTTTCGTATTTACGCGATAGATGGGACTTCAATAGCCGGGAAAATAGGGAGAAATATCGTCCTTAGACATGACAATTAAATTCGATCTCAATTTAATTTGCTCAAACATTTTCAGTAATTATTATGCGCCTATATATGTACATACTCTGTTATAAAAGTCAGGAAACTGAAGCCCCTTACGGGGTTACTTATAAATCTGTAAAAACTAAAAAGAAACTTTAAATTTAATTATTTCAATTTTAGGAACGGGAGTTTTTATGATATGTGATTATGATTTAGTTAACATAAAATAAGTCGAAACTGAGATTTTTGAATAAGAATTATCAGGTGACACTAGGTACATTTTGGTGTCTACAGATAATCTTTCATTTTCGTTGGCACATGATTGTATAAATGTATTTTGAATTTCATTGAAAAATATAATGAATGTGCACACTACCGAATGGTGGTTCTCTGCTGCAGATTTGTTATTTGAAATTTCGGCCCATATCATATTGAAATTAATATTTTGGCAGGGACTTGTGAGATTAAAATATATTTTGGTAAACTTACGTAAAAAACTGTGTAATTGCCAATGATAAAAACTGCAGTTTACCTATTAAACCTCCACGCTTTGTGTTTTCGAACCACAAAAATTGCAGAGCATTGCAATCGACTCCTCTTTTAGTGGTTTTAAAATCACTATTGATTTTACGCATCCTATAATTAAATTGTTATAGTGCTACAGAAATCACTATGGTTTTTATAAATTTACACTGAATTTCGAACATGAAAAAATGCATTGCATACTTTTCGACTTATATTTTAATGGGTTTCAAATAGGTATATATTTTTACAAAGTGCCCTAAATTATATTTAAAAGAGGTGTTTTTAATTAAACTTAAAACAACATTTTTGACACCTTTCCAATTTATTTAAATTGGAGTACCTGCTTAAGCATCTTTTTACGGTATTAATGATAATAATGTTTTGATATGGCAAGATAAGATTCAGGAAAGAGATATTCCTTATGGGAAGTTCTTGTTGGAGCTTCCTACACATATTTATATGTCAAAAAGAGAGGACACGCTGTGCCACAAACTCTGCCCCTATAGCTCGGAAATAATATCCCTGTGTTTTAGATTGTTCCAGTATTTTTGGCCCCATTAACCTGCCTGAGTGTGATGCTGAAAACGGGTCTGGCAGGCTGAGAGCCATTGTCGTTCATTTTGGTTGCAACTTCGCCGTCATACTCTTCAGCGGGCATTCGTTGAAAGCGAAAATAGCGCACTGAGAATGCTGATGATGCAGGGCTCTCGGCGTGCGCTCTCCCAGAGTCTAAAATGTATCTCGTAGATACATATCTAAAAGCTGTCACACAAAAGGCAGTTGAACCAGACACTGGCAACTAAATATAATTCGCCGCACCAACACTGCCATAGTCCCGTATAAATATCCCGCCAGTCTTTGGGCGGCTTGCAATTTCATTTTCATTGCAACTTCATGTCCCTGACATCAGACTGAATGCCTGTCTGCCCGCCTTCTCAGCGCCGTTGTTGCATCGCCACCAGTGCTGGTGCCTTGCATCGCTGCAACATTTTTTGCTGCCATCTCTTGCAGCTTTTTGCGCTGTCTGCCTGTTTCCACGCTCATTCTTCCACAATTGCAAGTTGTTGGACGAGACGGCCTATTGAAGTTCATATGTATGTATGTACATATGTATTGGGTTGCGTTGGGGGCTGCTCGCCCTAACCTACACCACAGAAAACATATTGCGTCCGTTCGTTATTTTTCGCTTTTTAGTATCTACGCGACATGCAGTCCTACGTTTCCCTCTCTGCCTCCTCCGCAATTATTTTTTATTTCTTCATTAGTTTTCCCGTTCTCCGCGATTGTATTGTGTGTGAGAACACGATTCATTGATATAGTTTCTGACAGCCTGTCGTCTACTTGCTCTGTGTTATTTATTATCAAAAACATTTTTTCTCTCCGTTTCAGTGATAAATCCAAGGAATAGATAGATGATCGATCGGAACTAATTCTCACTTGGGAAACCAATTTGGGGTAAGTTTTATTCTAAATAGTAGAAGCGCACACTGGCCCATTAGCTCAGCTGGTTAGAGCGTCGTGCTAATAACGCGAAGGTCGCGGGTTCGATCCCCTCATGGGCCAATTCATTATTTTAAATTATTTGATGTATTATTTTTGATGAAATTAATGAACAACTAAATTCAAATTAAAACAAATCTCAAATTTAAATATCCTTAAAACAGTAAACTATTGAGGCCCATTAGCTCAGTTGGTTAGAGCGTCGTGCTAATAACGCGAAGGTCGCGGGTTCGATCCCCTCATGGGCCATTATTTTCTTAACCCTTTAATTAAAGGCGAGGTTAAGACGTAATTAGAATTTTATTTTGTCAATTTTTAATTTAGCTATTTGAGTGCGCAAGAATATTGTGCCGAAATTCTACCTCATTCGAAGTTATGGGTATTGATAGGTCATTGCATGTTCGATGATCCAAAACCATAAAGAGGGCTAAAAGCACTTCTCAATATTGCAATATATTTGATAAATTCTTCTGATTTTTAATTCTAAGAAATATCTTGAGCTGTATGGGTTAACATCAGTGATGCACTACAGATATCCCCGCTAGTCTACAAGTTTGTCTGCCCGAGCTCTGTTCACACCAACAGACATATTTCGTCGGTATACCGCCTTTATAAAGACTGCACGGTCTTACTCACACAAATTCTAGTCTTACGGTTTAATGTATGCGTGTGGGCACCACTGGTATACATACAAATTTTGAAAAATAATGAAATTTGTAAGAAAATTCAGTTTCATCTCAAACTAGTTTGCAAGTTTTACAGTTATCAGAATGACACGTAGTCTTCGTTCCATTATCACATAGAAATGCTCGGGAAAGTAAATGTTACAGATTCTTCGAAAAATGGAAATTTTGTATGGTGTCAGAATTACGGTTTTAATAGTAGCTTTATCGAAAATAAATATAAATATTGCCATAACTTCGTTTTTTAACGAATTTGCATATAACTTAAGATGGAGTTTTCTTTTGTAATTTAATTAAATAATTAAAGCATATAACTGCCATAAATATCAATCAATTAATTTGTATGAGAATATATAAAAAAAGCTATTTCTACAGCGGTTTACACAATATTCTTGCGCACTCAAATAGCAAAATAAAAAATGACAAAATAAACCGCGGTTTGCCCTTTTAGCCATTTTTCGAAAAGATCTGTTTTTTTTTGCCCTTCCCAGAAAAAAGTTTGTCCGGAAATCTGTAATTTTTTGTTCTTGTGTACATACCGCTAAAAAAGTTTGTCTATTGTATGTTATCGATTAGCGGTATGTCTAACTTCAGCCAGCACTAAGTAACATGTTAAAATGGAAAAATAAATCTAGAAGGAACAAATTTCTGCATCTTGGCTAAAATTGCCGGATTTTGTAAATTTGTAATAAAATTATATCATTGCCATTGTGATATTTTTACTATTGCAATTGTCCCAATTATAAAGTGTCGAAACAATTTCTAAACAAAGTTGTCACTGGCGAAATTTATGTTGAAGCAAATGATGGTGATGATATAGATAAAATCGACAACGAATTAAATTTGCTATAAATATGTAGAAAATGTCAGAGATTTTGAGTAATATATATTTTTTTTAATTTGTTCTAGTCTTATCTGTCGATTTTTGAAGCCAGTAGATGGCAAGACATCCTTCGGCTTCTCAAAATGTTATCAGAGCTTTTCTTCAAATTGTGAGTCGACCACACCTCTTTGGGCTAAAATAATGTCTACTAAAGAATGCAAATTAATTTAAAAATCAATTAAAAACATATCAAACGTTTTAAAATCCGATATGTTGTTATTCCCATGTGTATTATCCGAATACAATATTGAAGAAACGTCTGTAACAAATAAATTCTTGAGTTGCCGTAATTTTTATGCGTTCGACGTCTGCATAGCCCGGCTAGCTCAGTCGGTAGAGCATGAGACTCTTAATCTCAGGGTCGTGGGTTCGAGCCCCACGTTGGGCGATTTATTTTCTTGATTTTTTAAATTAACTTTTATTTATAAAGTAATTTTGTAATTCATTTAATTTTAGCCTTTCGTTTCGGAGATTTTCGAAAGGCCCATTAGCTCAGCTGGTTAGAGCGTCGTGCTAATAACGCGAAGGTCGCGGGTTCGATCCCCTCATGGGCCATATTTTTATACTGTTACAAAAATATTTTGTATACATTTTTAAAAATATGCGTTTGCCGTAAAATTTAATCAACTAACAAAGCAAGCTACAGTCAAGATTGTCAGTCTAAATCGTTGTAACAAAGCTATGCATTAAATTAAACAGCAAAACTTTTTTTTGTTGATGGTCAGGCGAAACTGTCTAGATCAAACCGTCTGTTCATGATGATCACTAATTCAATTTGCAAGCCTATTACCAGGAATGTTATAATTATAATTTTCTGAAAGGACAATTAAATGTAATAAAAAATTAAAAGGGGAGTTTTTTGAAACGTAATATTAAAACAATGTTTAACTTATTATTTTTCAACTTATAGAAACAACATGGAAATATTGAAAAATTGTGGTTCAATTTAAGGAAAGGTTAAGTTAATCATCTAACCATTGATTTTATACTTTATCGAATGTATACAAATGAAAAACTAGGTTGTCAAGAATATGCTAAATATTTATTTTAAATAAGATCAGTTTTAATGGAAACGTTTCTACATTACACAAAATACGAAATTAAAAAACATTTATATTTTGTCATCATATATGTATCTATCATATAGTTAAATTTTTTTTTTCAAGTATAGAAATGAATATATAATTGAATATATATATATACAACATGGAAATATTGAAAAATTGTGGTTCAATTTAAGGAAAGGTTAAGTTAATCATCTTACCATTGATTTTATACTTTATCGAATGTATACAAATGAAAAACTAGGTTGTCAAGAATATGCTAAATATTTATTTTAAATAAGATCAGTTTTAATGGAAACGTTTCTACATTACACAAAATACGAAATTAAAAAACATTTATATTTTGTCATCATATATGTATCTATCATATAGTTAAATTTTTTTTTTCAAGTATAGAAATGAATATATAATTGAATATATATATATACAACATGGAAATATTGAAAAATTGTGGTTCAATTTAAGGAAAGGTTAAGTTAATCATCTTACCATTGATTTTATACTTTATCGAATGTATACAAATGAAAAACTAGGTTGTCAAGAATATGCTAAATATTTATTTTAAATAAGATCAGTTTTAATGGAAACGTTTCTACATTACACAAAATACGAAATTAAAAAACATTTATATTTTGTCATCATATATGTATCTATCATATAGTTAAATTTTTTTTTTCAAGTATAGAAATGAATATATAATTGAATATATATATATACAACATGGAAATATTGAAAAATTGTGGTTCAATTTAAGGAAAGGTTAAGTTAATCATCTTACCATTGATTTTATACTTTATCGAATGTATACAAATGAAAAACTAGGTTGTCAAGAATATGCTAAATATTTATTTTAAATAAGATCAGTTTTAATGGAAACGTTTCTACATTACACAAAATACGAAATTAAAAAACATTTATATTTTGTCATCATATATGTATCTATCATATAGTTAAATTTTTTTTTTCAAGTATAGAAATGAATATATAATTGAATATATATATAT
>VNJM01001340.1:0-22379 GCA_008042475.1 Drosophila kanapiae
ACACGCTGCCAGTAGTTGCCATTGGCATTGTATAATTGTGTTGTGTGTTCGTGAATGTAATTGTGCTTGTAGTTATAGTGCAAGTAGATGTCGCTATCAATCCACTTCTGTAGTTTTCAATGGAATTGTTTATATCTCTAACTAAGCTGGCACGTATATCTGCAGAGGTGCCAGCAATTTGTCTCATCTTTTCAATCTCTGACCGCTTTTTCGAAAGCTGGTAGAGATCAGATGAGTCTTCATCCATACTTCAGCAATTTACAATATTTGCTTTCCACAAATATGCAATTGCCTATCGACAGTCTAATAATTTCTTCTTTCCTTACTCGCAGATTGACTTGCTGATAAGAAAAAAAAGTTCATTGCCCCTCGTTGCGGTGCGCGCAATGCGGGGCGGTAGCTTGTTCAAAACAAAACTTACAATTTTTGTTGTTTTTTGACTTCTTTCTTTTCGCCGACACCGCTAAGCAGTGTCTAAAAATAGATCTCTCGTGCTGCACTAGCACACGAGTTAGAGTTTGTTATGGATCAGCGAATTGTTGTTTTTTAAGAGCACACGTCTTTACACAACGGATGCTGGATGCAAACTCTGTTAACTATTGCTGTTGCATCAAACGATGTAATTTGGAAGCATGAATTGGATGTACGCGTTGACTTCAGGAACAGGGTAGAATCTGGATCTGTACCGAGAAGTAAACCGCGCAATGGTTCAGGTGCTGTTTCAATTTCGGGTAGTTGTACTTTTCCTGATCATCAACACATCCCAACTGGCTCATTTTAAATATATGACAATACTGGCATTGCTTTGGCAATCACTTTGGAATGAGCAGAATATTCAACATCAGGTTCGTACTGGAATGCTAGTCGAAGAAATGACCCTGATGTAAATGCTCGATGAACTTGTTGGTGTTGTTGGTCAGTTCTTCTAAGTCGATTAACTATGAATCTGCGCGCTCCTCTTCGTTGCAGTTGTCTTTGTTGCGATTGTAATTGACGTAACTGCGTCATGCTCATACGCGTATTTCATTATCTTCTTCCTGCTCTTCTATCTCGCGCAGCTGTAGAATTGACCGTTCGACGACTAAAATCCCAGTTATTTATTACTAGCATAATGTCGTTAGCACATTAAAGAGCATCGAAGATTAGCCGTAACAACAGAACTTTGCGGAACACTACGCTTAAGAAAGACAAGCGAAGATGAAATATTTGACAAAATATATTACATACATGCACATACATGCATTTGTAAATTTAGCAAATAAAATAGTGTGATTGACTCTATCAAATGCTTTAATGTAAAATTATTTATTTATTTATTTAACAAATTAAGCTTAATACTAAATTACCGAGCACTGGCTGCAGTGGCCTTCGACAATGTAAAATTAAGAAAGTGGCATTTATAGCATTTATTTGTTGTTTATTACTTAGCATTAGTCATTTATTTTTGACGCCATCATCTTTCTTAAAAAATGTAACAGCTATGGTAGAATTTCATATTTGTCGCCAAAATTTTAAGTATTTTAGCAATTTCTATATACAGACCAGGCACAAATTAATTATATAAATAGCTAAATATATTTTGAGATATGGCAACTTTTCAATCTTTTAATGATATACTGTTCATTAATGTAGACGATTGGAAGCGAATTCATTCCTACGACCCTTAAGCTTAGTTGTAATTTTAAACTCCGCCGGTATGATCCAATCACTCGAAAAATATGCTTTATTGCGCATTATTATTGGGTCCACAATATAATGTACCGTTTGACGGGGACGTGCCCAAGTCTGATTTAAAGCTATTCTAACTCCATCCTCAAGTTTTTCTACCCATTTCTCTTGCACGCACACACATAGTCGACTCAGATGTTTAGTTGACCCGAACTGTGGTTACAAACTGGGGAGATCCAAAACTTTTGAAACGTTAATTTTTTTAACTCGATCTATGTAATCGTTTCGAAATGTCTTTGGAATATGCGCGCTTATAGTTATTCAAAGTGAGCGTGTTATTGAAAATAGCATTTGTCTTCATATTTAATGGCACCGGGTATCTCACAGACGCGCACACTCTTATTCAACTATAACTCTTATGAAATAAATATTTGTTTTTTTTAGTTCGAGTACAACTTTATATTAAATGTGATAGCTGTGGAAGGGTATGGAAAAATTATTGGATCTTTGGATAATACCATCGTTTATGCAGAGCTAGCGATAAATGTCGTAAATCTTAAGTTTCATCTTTATGATTTTCGTATAATAGAATTCAGGTAAGTCTATCATATATGCTAATATCCTCTCACTATTATTCATCGTCTAAGCCATATTCATAATAATTGTGTTCCTTTTGAATTAAATTATAATAATAATAATAATAATTAAAAAAAATATTATTTGAAAAGAATAAAGAGCGCAGTTTGCAATTAGAAAGCTGCGGATTTCTTAAACTAAGACCTTTGTGTACAATTTGTATGTTATTCAGTAGAAAATGCGTTTCTCGTTTGAGGTGATCTGTAGCGCGAAATCATATCGAACAAGTTACTAAATTCTTTGTGACAGCCTTGCTTTTCTTAAGAAAAGGACACAATTCCACGGCAAGCTTTTCTACGACGAGCTGGGCAGTCTAGGCCACCGCAGCGCAAATGACAAAATGGATAAAAAGGAGCTGCGCAATTACCATCTTATCAACTTTTTCTACTTCTTGCTATTTATCCAGTTGAGTCAGACGTTACATTGGCCCAAATGGTCACTGGGGGCTCTTAACTTTGGTCAAGCTGTCTGGTCCTCCTATCTTACTAATGCTGCCATCCGTTGCGTCGAGGCTATGATATAAATGTCTTTAAAAGTGCATGAATGCAATTAACGTGTTTTTTAGATGATTGTGCGCCCTGCATATATCAAATTGTGGTAATATGCCAAATGCCGTCAATTTAAATTTCAGATTCGCTTGTGATCAGGTAATGTAAAGGACGCAAACTCGATCCGATATGCTAAAGGTATGCGCATATGCATGTATGTATCGCCATCGGCAAAACATGTGCCACAAAAAAATCGACTTTAAAATACACTCAAGAAATATTCAGTTTGAAGGTCAAACCCATTTTGATGAGACCTCTGTTGGCTTATATGGAATAAGACTCCTCTCGGATAGCAACATAAATTGAGCAATAAATAATTTCAAACCCTTATGCCACCTCATTGTGACCAAACAAGTAACAAGTAACTTAAATTAAAGGGCACATTGACATGGCAGAAAGAAATGTTGACAAATGAAGCCTAATGTTGCAAGGAACATGTTGAGGTGCTGCTGCCAAAACAAATGTCAGCACCCTAGAATAAATATACTTTATAGGGCTATAGGGTTTTTTGTGTTATTGTTAGTTTTAGTATTTTTTTTAAACATACACATATAAAATTGAAACTAAATAAAAATCTTAAAAAATTAGTTTCATCTGTGTGAAGTTCTCTCAGCATCAAATCTAATTTTCTTAGGATATGAGACTATCATTCAGTTAGTACAAAACAAGTAAAAATAAAAAAGTAATAAGGAAAAAATTATTTATTTATCATTATTTTATTTATTATTATTTATTTAAGATATTGTGGGGGTCGAACTTTCTTCTAACTCGCATTGGTAAACGCACCGTAGACCGTTGAGTCACAGCTATCTATAACTGTGCGTGTGCTGCAATTGACAATTTAAGAAAGTGCTGCACTTTTGATTACAAGTCAGTAAGATAAACCAAGCAAGGGCAAGAAATTTAAGGGAGGGAGCAAATGCGCATCGGGACGACAGCCACACAAAAAAAAGGGACAACCACCACCGCGACTCGGCGCAGTCGTGAAAAAGATCGATTGTGTGCGCGAAGGCACTGCACTGGCAAAAATAATAAATTTCGCCTTTTAAATTCGGAATTTTCACTTTAATAATTTATTAATTTGTCAAAGTTGATACTATCTTGGCTTATAGCTATGCTTAATAAATCTGATAGGTTAATATTGCTAATTCTATTTCTATATACATTTTTAATCGCTTTGATGTGGAAAAAAGATGATTCGCACACATACGTACTGGCGAAACATGTCTCCAATTTAAGCATTCACGCTTTTAAAATTGGGTATTGTTCATCTGGAACTTTTCTCCAAAATTCGTTCCGCACTCCTTTACAGTCAGTAAATTATAATCGCATTGTATGTCGCAGAGCTCCATTTGAAATTGTGGCGATTGTTTTTCAATATTTATTTTATCTGGGCTTACAAATATTTTAATTAACTTCCTAATGTCGTCGAAATCTGTGAAACGCTTCTCAAACAGTTCTCTTAATTGTTCTATGATCTTAGAATACGTTGAAAAACATATTGTGGGAGTTTCCTTAAAAAGATCTTTTCATCGGGGGAAATGAATAAACTTATTTTCCTTTAAATTAGTTTCTAAAATAACCATTTTCTTTTTAAAGCCATCAAATTTTGACAGCATTTTCACCATTGACCGTTACGGTGTTTGAAGTTGTGAGTTCAATATATTTAGGTACATTAATATATCGGCTGAAAATGCTACTTGATAAATAAATTGAGTGTCTTCTAAATTGGCTATTAGTCTTTCCGAGTTTTTAACGTGATCCATGAGAAAAAGTAATACCTCGTTTCTTAGAGAAAAAAGCCGCTCAAGGCACTTTCCTCTACTTAGCCAACGAACCTCATTTTAAGGTCTCCATACTGTGATATGAGCTCATGTAACAGGAACTGAAATTTACGATGTGTTAAGGCATTATGTCCTCCTCTAATTTTATTAATAATTTGTATTACATAATCTATAGTACCATTCATATTTAATGCCTTCGCGCATAGGGCTTCGTGGTGAATGAGGCAATGATAAAGGGGAACATCGAAGCCTCTTAGATGAAACTGTCCTTTAAGTCCTTTTATCGTTCCACGCATATTCCTTGCTCCGTCGGTGCATATGCCGCACAGTTTGTTGAATCCACCGATGTCGCTGACCGAGACTTCAATTGCATTGAATATGTCAGCGCCTGTTGTTGTTCCATATAAGGGTACTAGGCTTAAAACCTCATCTTCAACATGAAAATTGGCGTCAATAAATTTAATAATTAGCACTTGTGCTACGTCATTAATATCAGTGCTTTCATCTACCGCCAACAAGTAGTAGACATTTGCTGAGGTTATCATGAAGATTTCCCTTTGATGTATATGGACGTTGATGCACTACGGTCAGTACACTCAAGTGGCTCTTTGACACCAAGCACGAGCTTGTTAGGGTTAGGTGTTAGTAGGCGCGATAGAAGAAAATATAGGTAAAGTTTGCAAGGAAATTAACTACTGACGTGCTGCCTGAATGTTTGCTTGCATACGTAGTAAGTTAGTTAGGATTAAAGTTTTTAGTTTGGAAAGGCTGTCTACGTTTGAGGTTATTGGGAACATCTCATAATAATTAGCGCACAAAACTCTAAAGGGTTCATGCACTTCATACGATGATCTACAATGGCGCAAAACTAAAGGTAAAAAGAATCTAGTATTTCTACTCGGTACGTGGAAATTTAGCTGACCTATCAGGTCAGAACTCTCCACGGCACCACGGATTAAATTGTAAATAAAGGTGGTACCTAGCATGGTTCTACGGTTGGCTAAGGATGTTAGGTTTATTAGTAAAAGTCTACTAGTATAAGAGGGTAACCTTCGGCCCGAATCCCAGTTAAAGTTGCGTAGAGCAAAAGTAAAAAGTTCTTTTGGACTGATTCGATGCGTTTTCTATGGACATCATATTGTGATTTAATTGTTGACTTATTTCTTTTATCCTTCATGTTACTGTTCGCCGAGACAGAGGTATTTGCACTTTAGCATATCCATGCAGAATGATTTTAAAAGCTCCCCATCAAGTAAGCATTTTTGAGCTTCAGCCAATTTTTTCACAGGATTTTACAACAGGGAGTGATAATTTAAGCTTAGCAATAAGCTGGAACCTTTCTCTTTTACTCAATGAGCCATATGAGTTTTTGTGTTTCGAAATATAGTGCCGTGGCATATTATACATTTTTGTCGCAATTATTGTTTCACAAATTAGGCACTGCATCATATTATTGTTTCTTGTAACAAAAAAATACAGCGTCTCAAATTCTGAACATTTCATTTCGTGCGACATTTTCCGTGCTCTCGTGACCGCCTAAGAAAAACAAAGAAGAAAACCAAATCGAAATTTTTTCACTCAGTGCAGGGATCGCGGCTAACTGTGCAATTTGTTTTTTTTTTTGTGCGTGGGCGAAGACACTGTATTTGTTGTTGCACACTCGAGATCACGAGACTCGCGACCCTTTTTTGTCTCCTCTTTGATGCCTATTTTCAATAGATTTTGTTGTTGCATTTCTTCATGGATGACTGGGCACGCGCGACGTTCGTCTGGCGCGACTGGCTGGCGCCAGCGAAAAAACTCTACCTAAGAAGCAAAGTGAGCTAAAAGAGCTACTACGCGCCCTTTTAAGAGATAAACACATAAACCCAGCTTTTCGTTACAGGTATATCATAGGTGAAACCACTTGACACCATCACCATCCAAATCGATTTAGCCATGTCCGTCTCTGTATCCGTTTTATCCATATGTATGTCTTTCGGATTTTACACAAACTGGTCTTTCAGTTTTAAGCTATCGGTCTGTATCGGAACGGACGAACAATTCCTTCGCTTCAAATGTCAATTTCTTTGCCCTAATATTTTTAGTAAGTCACTTCGGATAATGACAATAAGAATTCGTTGCCTTCCAATCTAATGGAACGCCTGATACTCATTTACTGCAAATCGACTGCTTCACAACACTGAATATCCAAATGGATGCTGATATAGTTTCTACTGTATGGCTCTAAGTCTGTTGGTCCACCCAATAACAATACTACTAGCAACCTCGCGCTTCCTTCCCTCAACGGCATTTTATTTAAGTCATCTATTTTAAATGTATTAAAGTTCCTGTTTACTTCACGTGTGCATGCAGCTTTTCTGTTTCGGGTATTAATTGTATTTAATTCCAATTTAGTTGTGCTGTTTTTTTGCATCCTTTTGCATTTCTTTTTGTCACTGTTTTAGCAGGGCAGACTTCGAAAGGCGGAGTAGTTTTATATCAGATTTTAATTCGTCCGATTTTCATATGTATACTTGCAGGGCAAACGCAATGGGTGTTTTTAATCGTTCAATGCCATGAATTCCTTTTGTAACAAATGTGTTCCGTTGTGAAATCTCAATCTCAAACATCCTCAACAAAAGAGCTGACTTATTCTACTTTATTCTTGTGCATAGAGATTTTATCGCTTACAAATAAAGTTATCTCCAGTTATCCCAAACCGATAACCCTATCGTTAAAAAAAATTCGCTGACCTTTCACAACACCTTTTGAAGGTCAATTTTACAAAGCAATTTACTCTGCCCTAGCATTTAACTTACCTTAGTAACAAAAAAAAGCTTTTTAAAAACCATAAGAAACTGGTTGTTAAATTGTCTTCTCTGAATACTCACTAAAATTGCTAATCTATTCGCTCCCCCTTCCCATATTACCTACTTGTATCTCCATATCCCTATAGATTTCGTTAGGGTAATATCGTCTTCTTTTATTACGGTTTTAAAGGTCCAATTAAGACTGACTTTTAATTTTTTTCTGTAGATGACAAGGTCCCCAGCTGCGTTTTAATATATCCATAATCCCTTGCAAACGGAATTTAACTTCACAGACCTCACTAAGGCATTTGATTCAGTCAATCATTCTCTTTTATTCGTATGCTCTGTCCTATTGGGTTCCCAACGTGCCTGCTGAAATGTATTTCCGCTAACTTATCAAACAGTACCCAAAGAGTTATTTATCCCTAACGTTACAAATGGAGTCATACAAGGCAGCCCTTTGGTCTCTTTGTTATTCATATTTTTCATTAATAATCCTCCGCATATAATAACATATTCTTAAATATAAATGTATGCTGATGATACAAAAGATGACTTATATACTCAACCCAAGGACGGTGCTGACGCATCGCAATGGGATTTGTGTCACATCTTCTGTATAGTGTCGAGTTTTATGAATATGGTGGAGGCACTTGTAGTGAGCATGTCAGCAATGTCTATGCATTGGCCAAATACGGAATTGTAGCGAAAACGCATCTAATAAGATAAGAGTTTTCCAAAACAATTACCTCAGGAGAATCACTGGTGCCGAGTGTTATATCTGGCATTCCGTCGGCTTGTGATGACCTTAACAAGGTAGAAAGAGCGCACGTCAGGCGGCCCATGTCCGTCTGTCCGTTACTCCGTCCGTTCTTCCATGGGAAACAACAGATCTCAGAGACTATAAGAGCTAGAGCTACCAAAATTTGGTGCCGCCCTAATAAGCTATAGTCGTAAATTTTGGTATAAGGTAAAAAAGATATGATATAAATACTGTTGTGATTCCGCACTGATAAATTTACGCTTTTAATAAATATGGGCTAAATAGACGAAGGCACCTAGCAATGGCAATCTGACTTTTAATTTTACTCACGTTGCTACGGGAACTGGGTATCTCTCAGAGTCATGCACATTCGTCTGTGGCTTTCATACTTGTTTTTTTTTTTTGTGTTGTTATTTTTAGTGTTTGTCTTTACACATTTAAAATTGAAGCTTAACCTCAACTTCTCTCGACGGTTTGACCGTATAAGGATAGTATAAGGACTCTTATCCACCTCGCCTGCCTGCAGACACCTCGGGGTGATGTTTTTCTTTCCGTATCTCGGATATCCTCCGTCTTCTTGTTTATCTGGATTTTTGCACATGATGAGTACCAAGAGTAAATGTCGTTTGGTAATCTCACCTTGCTCTCTTCGGTGGTGGTGGGCATGCCTCCATGGGCCTGCGTTGCCGCTTGCTCACCGAAGCGTCCTAAGAGGCACTCTCGACGGAGCGGTGCCTTTTGAGGGCAAGCATTTTCTTTTTAAGTGTAGAAGGTATACAGTCTATATTTTAACTTTAAATTTAACTGACGGAACGACTAATTTACAATTGACTGTCATCAGCATACATATGGTTATGGCATTCAGACAGATACCTAAGAAGGTAAGATACCACACAACGGCTAACACAAATAATAGACATAACAGAAGTTTTATATAAAACACATAAACGTAATGGAAAAATTAAAGAGTCTGTCAAGTCTATATCGAGATGCACGTTGCCAATATTCTTAAAATATAATTAGCGTGTATTTAAAAAAAAAATGTTTATCTGCATGTCTGGCACGATCAATGCGAAAGACATTACGACATATTATCGAATCACACATATTTAAATTAAACAAAGTCTCAGGTACACAAATACTAACCAATACTAACGATTGAATTGAGAAATGTATAACTAAAATCATCGTTTGGTAATTATTAAAACATAAAATTTCGGAGAGTTAAAAAACCGTAAAGCATTTATACGAACAAAGAAATATACCTTAAGGAAGAGCACTAACATTACATTTAATTTGACTTATAGATAAAAAAAAAAATAAAGTAATTAATATAACATCATTAGCTTTGAAAGCGATTCAGTCGCACATGCTAAACTATGCGATGGGAAAAAAAAATTAACAATTGCTTCTGCATCTTTAATCACATGCATCTATAATCACATCAAAGCTGCACTTTAAAGTCGACAAACGTACGCAAATTTTCTCCGATTTCAATTATTTAAATCGGATTTTGAAGTATTTAAGGTATTTACTTTAATAAGTTCTTCTAGTGAAATTAATTCGATTTATTTATTATTTGTTATTGTGTATTTTTAATTAATACTACTTTTCTGTGTATTGTGAACATCATTTTTCTTGTTTAAGTAGACTTTTAGATATTTTGCCCCCCGATCCCCCTTTATAAGTGTTATCAGTGTATTTGTCAATGTTTTAGGGTAATAAAAAAGTTAAGTGTAGCTGCTGATATTTGCTGATTTGTGTAGATTAATTAATAATCTCAAGGTCTTTTGCTGTTTTCAAGATAAAATTTTCGACGCAGACTGCTGTTCTTCGTTTGTATTTGTGATGTTTCTTTTGCGTTCGTCATTTGGGTAGTCATTTCTGCTTACCGAAAAATTTGCTTATTATTTTTTTCAATTTTTATGTTATCGCTTTTTTTACGTGCTTCATGTAACTGTGAATTTTAAAGGATGATGATGTGATTTGTTTGGTAAAATAAAGTATTAAAAACAAAGGCTACGCAGCTGATATAAATTATCTTGACAATTGTATTAACTACATTTGCAAAAAAATTATTGCTTATTGGGCTAAATACAATCGAATTAAATATCAATCCAATTGAAAATCTGAATCTGAACGTGGACGACCAAAAGTCTTGCAAGTTTTAGCATCAAGATATTCTATTGTTAAAAATTTCGAAAGCTATGCCTTGGATACTGCTAAGCAGTTAATAAAAAAATATCCATGGTACTATCTTCCAGCGACAGTGCATAAAATTTTAATTCACGGTGCGCAGGTAATAGAAAATGCGTTGCTGTCAATGGAGAGCTCTCAGAGGAAGCTGCGGAGTCCAACAATAAAGAAAATAAGAAATGCCGGCTTCAACATACTCGGAAGATGTCTCGCATATTGGCAAATACTGATTTAATGAATATACTTCTTTAACGTTCTGACCCCTTTATAACAGGTCAAAGCAAACTGCCAAAGAGAGATAAATCCACATTTTTATCATCAACATGTGACTTGTTAGAAGATCTTTGTTAAAATTTTTCATTAATATTTTAACTTTACTTTTAATAATTGAAATAAATGGTTTATTCTTATATATGATTGCAAGAACTAAAGAACCAAATTTGTTTGTATTTCGTAAAGATTTTGGAAGGGAAGGATGGACGGAGAGGTGGGATGACAGGGGCATAAGGGAGGAGTTACACTTTAAGCAATTATTAAGCAATTCAACTCTACTGGAAGTAGTTTTACGCACCATCGCCAAATCAGCCTTACTACGGTGCTATGTGAGCTATATAAAATAATCGTCCGATGTATCCAATTTTTGTACTATATGTTTAAAATATTTTTTTTTTAAATATATTTTTGGGGAAATTTTCAAAACGATATCTCAACGGGAAATATTTATGGCCGCGGCTCCGTAAAAGTCCAACCACAGTGGAGTGCTTTCAAATTGTTTAATAATCGGATCAACCACCGTGGTCGTATTTATGCGGGGATGCTGCCGTTGTTATCCCCTTTGAGCGAGTTAAACAGTTGAATTTAAATTTTCGTTTTCAGTCAAAGGCACCCCATGATTCCGCTTCAAACTTCATAGTCTTCTGTGTTGCCAGACTTACCTCCAGGGCACCCAACCTTTGCTTCAACCTTTTTGTTTAGCCGATGATTGCGTCGTCGCGACAGCAGCTAGACTCTCTGAGGCTCCAAGATCTCCTATTCACTGCACGCAGCAGTGCTCTTCCCCTCTCTTTCTCTCTCCACCACTCTCAACTTAATACAAGAAGCCAATTGCTATTGGCGGTCTTACGATCGGCTATTCGCTTTGAAACAACTTTTTGCACGCCAAGTGCATTGGTTGTACGGCCCGGACGGTCGTTGATATGTCAAAAAATGTTGGCTTGCGTTACTGCAGGGAGACTTGCCGCAATGTCGAAAGGGAAAAGAGGTGTACAGAGCTATTTAGTAGTTTTCGTTAAACGATGAGCTCGTAGCTCTGAATGCTTAATTTAATGGCCTTAAGCTATTAAGTCAACCGGAGACTCCCTCGGCAACGCCCTCAGTTCAGTAACGACCTCAATGACGCTGAGATCGGGGGCGAAAAAAGATTCGGTATCCGAATGTGCCGCGGGAGGGGGTGCGCCCCCAGTAATTTGCGTGCTGTCCGCTGAGGGATCACAATCAACGACCCCTCAGAACCCAGTCCCGAAAAGTCCCCAGGCTGGCAGGTTCGGACTACCGGCCCTAACTGGCAACATAGAAAATCAGTCAGTAGAAGGACCTCAAGTTATATAATGGCAGGACGCAGAAAGTCCTTTTTAAAAACAGCTTTTATAATGTTCTCCATGTAACCTCTGACGTCCCGCATGTGAAGCAATATGAAGACAGCTCTTGCCAATAAGTGACAAAGATGGTGTCGTGTTAATTTAATAAACTTAAATGACTCCAAGTGCAAGCTGAACATTCTCTACTTGTGACTTGTGACTTGAGCTGCTGCTCTTTGAAAAGGATCACTCTGATCGATGATTTGGGATTGCGGTGGTCAAAGAATTTTGATGACCCTTATGATACAAAGACTTTATACACTTCATTAGTTCGTCGTATCTTAGAGTATGGATCCTACGGTTGGAGTCCGCAAAATGTTGCGCACAAAGCACGTATCAAAACAGTTAAAACAAAAATTTGTACTTTTCGTTATTCGCACGTGCTTGGTGTCGCAAGGGCCACTTGAGTGTACTGATCATCAGTATTGATGATGGTTAAAATGCCTGGTCAAGTTCTGAAAATGTACGTCAAGTTAAGCTTTGTTTGGAATCATTGTTGGATTACGCAATTGGAGGAATCCGAGACGGAACAGGTAGGCTTAATAATGGTAAGATTAGTGTGACCGAATTACAATAACTTCAAAATTCCCACACAACAAGGTCTGGCGGCGCCTATTTCAAACTTAACTGACTTCTTCTGTGGACAGAGTTTACAGTCTTGTGGATTATCTTAAACTCTAATTCCAAATGTATGGAGCCGCGAGCTATAGATAGGGCGTGATCTGTTAAGCTTTAAGTTTGGCAACTCTGAAAAGCACAAAAAGAAAGGAAGACAATTTAAATTGGTTGTCTGGGTTGTGTCTTTTTCCAAAGCCGTCAAACAACTTTAGATGGTTTTCAAACAACTTTAGATGGTTTTCAACCATCTATATTAAGTTGGCTGTTGACGGGCATTCTCTCGTTTTCAAACCGATTTTGTATATTTCCCATACGGATTCATAACCATCATCATATTTTCTAAACTATTGAACGCCGAGTGTTATGTGAATAGATGGCGGTAAATGAAACGTCGGCCACACAACATAATTAAAACTTCGTAATCATGTGTGTGGCAAAATATTTACATATGTATAGGCGCGGGGCGAACCTTTAGAAAAGATGTTTAACATTTTTTTTAGGATAAACCTTAATACAAAGCGGTTAGAAAGTTCGAGGAACTGAGGTTTCCCAGGGGATTCCTGAGAATTCCTGAGAAATTCCAGGTAGTGCATTTTTTTCAAATTTATAACGAAGACAATAACAAATATTCAGTAGAAACTTCGGCAGTGTGTTCTAATACGTCGTCAGTAAAGTTTTGGGAAAGGAATGTATATAAATATGTACATAAATATATGAAGGGAACTTTGACAAGGTATCTTATTTAATGTCGAAGAACCAAAATTTGTTCATCGGGGCGTAATGCCAAATCCAAGACCCTTAGCCTTAACCTTAGCAAAAATATGACCGCTTCGTTCTCCGCCTCGGTAACGGTTATATACCCTGTTACACAAAGAGATAAAGCATAAAGTTGTTAGTTTCGGATGAAAAGGTGAGGTTATTGTGTACAAATCGATAAATTTACAAATGAGACTCTAAGAGCTTTATTTTATACGATGTTCTACAGTGCTGTAAAACTAATGGTAAATAGGATCTTCTATCTGCTTGGCGTGGAAATTAATTTGACAAACCAAGTCAGTAATATCCACGTCACCACGGATTTGATTATAGCAATATGAGGGTAACCTAAAGTTTGCGTACCATTTTAGAAATGCAAGCAAGGTCTATGTTGTAAGCACTCGCTTCAGGGCCGGATCGAGCTGCACATGGGGAAAATATAAGAGAGTCCAGATGCAAACAAGCGTTAAACGCCTAAAGTACATGCCAACAAAAGTTAGAACTACAGTTGTCAGCACTTACTACAGGGCGGATCAAAATTTCTCAGGTAAAAGTACGAAAATACGGCATTCTCTTACATATACTTCTTAAATACAATAATACAGATGTTGATAATATGGTGCAACATATTAGTTACCGAGTGCCGATTCCACGGTAGCTCTCGGAGGTTTGGCTGGTGGCTCAATGTACCGATTCTGAACGGTAAATCCTCCGCCCCAGGTACGAGTGACTGCCAGAACGAGGATGTCAATAAACTAGTCTCTGGGAATGATGATCATTATTCCATTGATTATTATAAGGTATACTTTTCGAGGTCCCTTGTTGTCACTTTCTTCCAGTAGCTTATAGAATTTTTATCGGCTATATATAGTCCGTGATATTAATTCGGTGTATGTTGAGCATGGAGGTATTTATTTTTTGTTATCGAAAGTTGGTAGGTCCTTTTGTATGGGATTCAATCGATGATTCCTTGAATGGATGAAAATCTTGATAAATTAGGTAGATATCTGCATACAATTTATTTAGCTTAAGGTTTTCACCAATTCCAACAAATCAATCGCAATAACAGCATTTTCCACTAAGCATGGCCGAACGAGTATACCCGAATGCCATATGGTCTTAAGAATGCCCCATCAACATTCAAAAGATGTATGATTAATCTCCTAGAAGATTTAATATATGCAGATTGTTTAGTTTATTTAGACGATATTATAATTTTTTCCACTTCATTGGAGGAACACCTTTTATCTCTAAGACAAGTATTTAAAAACACGAAATAAACTATGTGACTATAGAAAAATAACTTATAGCAATTGCTTGGGCTACAAAGTATTTCAGATCATACCTATTTGGAAGACCTTTGGAAATACTTAGTGAACACAAAACTCTTGTTTGGTTGGTGGCCTAATAACTTTAAGGAATCAAATATGAATTTACAGGGATGGACAATAAAATGAAATGAGTTTGATTACAGCGTAGATGCAACTAAGGATAACCTTAAATTACATATCCATATACATATCCACTGAAACTTCTTTAACAAGAACTATTTCTCTAGACAGATAGAATTAAAAATAAAATACAAAGAAATGACAGACAAATTTGCTAAAAACATAATTAACGAATATTTCTGTACAAAGAAAAGTGTAATTAATATATTTCCACAATGATGAAGATATACTAACATTTCAATAACCACAGATAGAAATCGTAATCGTCAGAAAGTAATACAAAACATTTTTAATGAATGTGAAATCTGCTACATAACAAAAACATAACACAGAAATACTAAATTGTCATTTGAAACCACTAAAGAAATACTTAATACAAGACAAAGGTACGTAATTGACCTTTATCTTGTGGATAATCAACAATATATATCATATATATAAATTTATTCGAAATTCGCTACACTAGTTGAAGTGAAAGAATTGGCTAGAAGCAAAAAGAGCCAGTATAAAAATATTTAATGATATGGGCCACAAGAAATAAAAGCAGATAAAAACGTACAAAATTTGATAATTTCAGAAGGAGTACAGATATCAGTAAGAAGAAGTAAAAACGATATATAAGACGTAAAGAGTTTCAAAATTGGAAAAGATCATATACAAACACAAAACAAAACACGGCACAACTAATAGGACACCAGCAGACATCTTTCTTTATGCCGGAACACCATATTTTAACACACAGAAATATAAAATAACTAAGATAAACTCAACCAGAGCAGACATTATTATAAATCAATACAAAGTATAGGCAAGCTCCATTGGTAAGGACCAAAATTACGAATCCATTGAAAAAACAGGAATGATTAAACAGGTCAATGAGAAACATTTCGAAGAAACTGGCAGAGGCATGAAATTCAAACACAAAGTAAATATGATATTTCCAGACAAAGACGAAGAAGACGAATCTTAATCAAAATCTAATTAACCTTATAATATTATTTATCATTTGAATAAGTTGTGATATGAATTCTAAAACAGGAACAAACAAACTGTAAATATGTAAAAAACATACAACAAAATTATATTATTGACATGGTACGTACCAGAACCAGTTATAAATTAAAATTGCATAAATACACAAGTTTCGATTGGAAATAACATTATTAAAATAAAGAATGATACATTTTCAATATCAAACACCATTTCAAGTTATTGAGAATTAATTTGTGTAAGTAACAATAAGGAAATATAGATTACAATACATTTTAGATATTTGTAATAACTACAAAAAGTTTTGTATTGTATTTAAGTTACGAATTAAAAAGTATTCCCAAGAATTTGATTGTAAAATATTCTACGCAACGCGTTAATTTAATTTATATTTATATAACAATATTAAAATTAGTTTATAATTATCATGTCCGTTGACAAGTTTGGTCTCTTCATTAATACAGATGGAAACTTTAAAATTAAAAAAAAAAAAAATTAAAAAAAAAATAGCTCCATTCCACAAGAGAGTACCGACATTGTTGTCAAAGAATATGTCGACAAATCCATAGAGGAGATTAAAGATTCAATGATGAGAGTCAATGTACCAGATGTTAAAACTTTAGACAGACTGACAGACTTGAGGAACTTAAACTATTATTTAAACTATATTGTCCAAAATTATATTATATAAAACATTTTCTACGTCGCAGAGGTATTACAAAAGAAATTAATTGTTTATGTCAAGCTGTCCTGGTGGAAATGGGAAAGTACTCCTCCTCAATTAATGGGCATCGATACCTGCTAACAGTAATCCAAATTTTCCAAATTTGCCTGGGGTGAGGCATTTAAATCTAAGGCTAAGACGTGGAGTGACTAGGAATCTACACACAGATGACGGAAGGAGTTTTTTTGATGATGATGAAGATGATGATGATGAAGAAGAAGTGGTGTTTTTTATTTTTTATTTATTTTGGTATTAATTTTGTGATTGTTTTTAAGTTTGTTTTTGTGGATTTTTTATGGTTGCACAATAAAAATTATTAAAATTTTCTTTTTGTAAATTTTAGTTTTCACTTTTAAAAATTTGTAGACTTGGTTTGAAGATACACACTCCGACTCGGTTGAAAATAAAATCTAAAGTGATTCTTAAGACTTGGAGAACTACGCCTAGAGATAGCCACTTGAAAATTTGGCCACTTGATTTTTCTAGAATTTGTTTGTTTTTTTTTACTTAATGTACAATCTCTTTGTGAGAGCCCCACCCTTTTCCTTTCCGTTGAGTTTTAACATGTAGCATATTGTTTCTTTTCTCAGGATTAGATTTATTTATTTTAATTTTATGATGATAACATTGATGTCGATCCCTAAGTCTCCTTTAAAATTAAGGGTCGGGTCGGTATACATTTTCATCCTCTTTAAAGCGGTTCATTATGTTATCCTGCATGTAACTGCGTTGGGGTTTTCCCCCACTTCAATTGTCTTCCGTCGTCTCTTTATAAATTGAGGGAAATAATAATAAATCCTTGTTTTTCCCACACTCATCCCCTTTTTAAGTGAGGATCACGAGTAGGCATCCTTCGATTACCCGTGTTTTTTACTCTCCCACACTCATCCCACTCCTATGTCGCGTTTTTTAAGTGCTCATGGGTAGGCATGCTGCGATGACCCGTTCACTCACAGATGTGTCTCAGGCACCCCGACCCGTTTTTTTCTTGTAAGTGAGGGATCGCGGGTAAGAATTCCAACATTTTTTAATGGCCGTATTCCTTTTTTAATTTAACAGGTTATTGCAATTAATCTCATTTATGACGGCAATTAGCGACATAAATGGTTCAAAAAATAACCTTATTGTACATACTGGCCCGATCTGTCGTGGGACTACAGCAGTACTCCTGCTACGCCTGATAGTAATACGCTAATTCGTATAAGGCGAGGGCTGTTATAAAACGAGGGCTCAGAGCATAATTTTGCGATTAGCCTTTGAAAGCTTTTGTTGAACATATATCCAGTTAAATTATGACTTTCAGGTTCGCAGAATAAGAGTTAAAAGTCTAGGATTAGGGAGTGATTTTAAACAAACCCTCTGTGACGAACACGGTGATGTGGATACCGATTGGTAGCATACTCTGCCTACGGGATCGGCCTAGCTCAGGGAAGACTCCAGGGGGTCGGTTACTTCTTAATCAGCATCACCGGCACACTATAACATTTTGTAGACAGAGTTGGGAACTTAAGTAGGGAGATAAAGTCACTTCAAATAGATATGAAATTTAGACAGGAGACCTTGTTAGTAAAGAACTGAGGTAAAGTGGTTCTTCTGCTTGGCCCGCCCTACATGTAAAGACATGCTAATTGTCGTTGCCCTTACCCTTTTAAAGATAAATCGTTCAGCATAGGTGCCCATAAAAATATAAATTTAATTCATTTTAATCGTGCTTCATTTCAACTCAAATTACCTAAGTAAAAAATCTTAAACCTAATCCCTACTCCTTATATTCTCTAATCCTAAATAACTGTGTTTGATTGACTAAGCTAATTAATGCTTAAAATCAAACTATAAGATCAGATAAAGAAAATGTAAATACTACGTGCGCTTGGCACTGAAACTAGCAAACTACCGTTTTCATGAAATTAATATTCATACTCTTTATTATAGACATATATTAGCTGATCGAACCAATCTCTCGAAGTGCGCAGGCCTGTATACTGGAGTGCTGTATTGCTGTATTGCTGTGTTCATCAAATAAACGTGGAGAAATTCAAATTATATTGGGTGATCTCGATGTATATGATACCAATTAGTGCTCTATAGAAAAAAGAGTATGATATAATATTAAACTAAATTTATTAATTATTTTCTAATTAAATAAGCGTACTGATACTGGCACTGCTTCGATCCGCTTCTCCCATTGTTGTTGTTGTTGTTCTCGACTGACGTCACAGGCGAGATGGCTGCCGCCGAGAGTCGAGGGTGGTTTTTACATGGCCGAGTTGTGGTTATGTAGTCACGAGATTCGTTGCCATGCCGTTTGGGTAGGAAAATGAGCCTATGTTCCCATTTAAACTACTAATTGACCAGGTTTTAGCACGACACCTGATCCTCTGCTGCCGCATATGCTTCCGGTTATCACCAAGACTCCTCGCCGATCATGGCTCGGAGCCTGGTCCGGTTATGCGCACGTTTAGGGACTGATCTAGGTGGGCTTTTAATATATGTACGTCTAGCCAATAGGAAACCGCAAGGTCCTCCTCCTCTCGCTAACGGGACTTGCGGCCGCCGCCAGCAAATTCCGCAGCCTGGGGTGCTCCTTGGGACGAGACTTTTGGGTCACAAACTGCAACTAATCGCTCTCCAAGGGCTTTCCCTGGCACTGGAGAGACGATCGCTAGGGGGTTTTCCTAAAACACTTGTATTATTATCCAGCGCGGCGATCTTTCGGCCTGCTTAGCTGGATTTTCTGGAGCTGGACCCTGCAGTTGTTATTTAGATAAACAACCACGGCTGCTAATCCTCGGCTTCTGTGCCACTGCCTTTACTCTGTTATCACTGTGCTTCTTCTGAGTATTTCACACGTGTTGGGCCTTCGGATGGCACTCGGTTCTCTAAGTACGTTTTGATTTCGGGAGAACATGATCGCAAAAGAACAATTGGATCGAGCGGAAATTCGGTTGACAGATTACAGTGTTGCCGCATTTTATCTGACAAGCGATCGAGGTGCCAGATCTGTTGCACCTTAACAGGATTAATTTAAGAGCTGTGAAGCGCGAACTGACATCGAGTGATTATCGACTTATTTTATCGATTTAAATTTATTCAAAAAATCCTAATATTTAATTGTTTATTTGTATTACTGTATAAGCGTACCCTCACACCTCTCACCTTTTTAACGTTTGTCGTGTCATATATACCCGAGGAAAGTTATCTCCGCTGGAAAAAGTTGCTTTTTCATAGCGAACAGGGTTGCCAGCACCTAAAATCTAAAAAAAGAAGCTCCTTCGCTTTACCCACAGAACAAGAAGCATTTTTATACCCGGTACCCCATAGGCTACAAAAGTATTATAGCTTAGAGCCAACCGAGAATGTTTGTAACAGGAAGAGTATATAAAAAGTATATAAAAAAAAATAAAGTGTTCAGCATTACCAGGCGAATCGATCCGCATGTCCGTATGTCCGTCCTTGTAAAACAACAGATCTCAGAGACTATAAGAGCTGAACCTCCAAACTCCCTCCCTCAAAAAATATGAAAACAGGGATAACAAAGCTATAATAGTGAATAGTGAAGTATTAAATTAAATTTTTTAGACTTTGCTTTTTTATTTTGAATCTTCTCCTACGAGACTAACAAAATGTACTAAAATCTTAAACTACTACATTATTCTAACAGTTTGTTAAACTGTATTTATGTTAGAAGGTCCTAATAATTGTCACTGGATGGGACGGTCGTTACGACGAAGGCGAGAACGGTTACATACCAACGTTAATGCTCTAGCGAGGTGATTTGGGTGGGTTGACAGTTTTGTGTAGTAATTTTCCATTTGCTAAGTGCTGAGTCTTGAGAGACGTCCAGAAATACCGCAGTGCAGTATTCCCTATTTTCGAATGCACTTCGGATTTCTGATGTTATGCGGTTCACCTGTTCGATAGTTCCATGTTTTTCGCGAAAGCCGAATTGATGTGCTGGGATACTATTGTGTCTTCTAAGGTATGGTATGATTCGGGTTAGGAGGCATTTTTCGAAGAGTTTTGTTAAACACGAAAGTAAACTTATTGGTCTGTATAGGGGGGGTGAGCGTGTGGTCTTTTCCAGGTTTTGGTATCATTATGATGATTGACTTTTTCCATCTCTTAGGGAAGCAGCCCAGTCTTGTCATCACGTTGAACAGCAGAACATATGATACCAACAGCGCATAAAGGGAGTTCAATGAGCATTTTAGGGAGTTATTAGATCGAAGCCTGGAGATTTCCTTGGTTGTAGCAGCTCGTTTATAATTTTTATGACTTCGCATGGACGAAATACAATTGGATGGGCAATGTGAAAGTCGTCTTCTGTTTGCGACCTTATATTACTCACGTTTGTTGCTGGATTTGGCTGGAACACATTTTGTAGGTGGGCAGCTAATGTGTCGGTTCTGTCTTTGTCGTTTCGGGCCCAGCAACCTGCAGGGGTCCTTATTGGCTTAACCGTTGTTGTTGGAGGGCTCAGTGTTGAGTGGGCTTTCCATAGCGGGAATTTTGAACTGGATGGGGATAGTTGCTCTATGTAGCGCTGTTGGGATCTGTCTTCTTCTTGTCGAAGTGCATTGTTGAGTCGACGGGAAGCTTCTTTCAATTGTTGCTTTGCAGATGGCGATCGATGTAATTGCCACTCGCGCCGGGAACGACGCTTTGCCAGGACTAGCTATTCTATTTCTGCATTCTTGTGATTTGTGTTATGTTTTGCATTCGTGGTGTTGTGATTCGAGCCGCTGAAGCCAAAACTGACTCTAGCATGCTTACGGTTCTGTTGATGTCATCTTCGCCGGTTAGCTGTGGTGTAAGTTCAATGTGCGAATTTACGTATTTTTTTAATTTGAGCCAGTTTGTGCTAGTAGAGGTTAGCATTATTAACTGGCTATTGGTTTAGGCTAAAGAGTACAGGCGAGTGGCCTTATAATAGATCCGGGAGAGGACTGGCGCTAATCAGATTTCGTGGGATGTTTTTTGTAGCTGCGAAGTCAATCAAATCTGTCAGTTTTCTGGGGTCACTTGACCAGTGTGTAGGTGAACCACGGAAAACGCTGTCGTGTTTATTGCTAGGTTTTATAAATGCGTTATACAGTTGTCTACCTTTCGGTGTCACGAGGCGAGATCCCCAGAGCGTATGCTTGGCGTTATAGTCTCCTGCTGCTATAAAGTAGTTGCTTAGTGAGTTGAAGTAGTCGATAAATTGGGCTTCGGATATTATGAATCGAGGAGGACAGTATACCTTTGCTAGAGCTAGATTGTGGCAACCCAACTGTATGTTGATAGATGTGGCTTGCAGGTAGTCAGTAGCAAACGTGTTGTGGAAGTGGTGCTTGTTGCGGTTTTAATAAGGATTCCAGTGCCTCCATTGGTCTTTCCATCATGATGGTTAGTATTGTAAAACATATACCCTCGGATTTGGAAATTGTATTTGTTGGTAAGGTGGGTTTCTGCAAGTAACATTACGTCGACTTCATTGTCGTTCATAAATTGTGCTAGCTCAAGTTTGTGCCGTGAAACGCCGTGGGCATTCCACAGTGCAATGCGCAGGGAAGCCATTGAATATTTTGATAAGGTGCTGTGGGGCACCTGAATCAAAATATTTTCATTTGCCAACATATTTTGCATTGTGGTTTCCATAAAAGACATGAATGCATCCATACTTTGTTGCAACCTGAGTGTCATCGTTTCCATTTTATTTCCGTGTGCTCTGCGGGTTGGCAGGGGACTGTAGGTGGTGTTTGGACATTGTAGGCAGGGCTCGAGTGATCCGATTTCAAAACACTTGCAAAGCTTACATTTTTAGTTATAGTGGA
>VNJM01001341.1:0-100093 GCA_008042475.1 Drosophila kanapiae
GTTTGATCTTTACTGTGTCGACGTAGATCAATACGTTCCTCGGGTTCTCGCCCTGGTTATGTATTAACTTCTTCGCTTGGCAAACAGTGTAGATAACCACTTGGAACATACTGCACCAGTAAGGATGGCTATAGCAGATCTACATCGCAAGATCACCGGAGCAGACCCCCGATCCGGCCGTAGAGATTGAAAACTCGTTCAGCCCCATGGAAGTTTCCAGTTGCCAACCTGTCATCCCACTTGAGATCTGAAAGATCTCGTTGATCGTTGCTACTGTGACCCGTTGCACCAGGCTTGAGGAGAAGTTGGGCGAGCAGCCTATCCGGACTACCGAAATATGCACATACTACAGTTTAGATCGGAAGTGGTGCGACCCTCCTTCCGCATCCCAGAGCTCCGTAGGTTAGTACAGTTTTACCGACTGCAGTGTAACACCAATGAATGATATACGGATGCAGTTCCGATCCTTTACCAAATGTCTTTTCCCATACAACCATACAAGGGCTTGTCCTATTCATTCTCTATCAGGAGTCGAGAACTACTCCAAATACCTCCCTCCTTTGATAGCTCAAGCTGGGTCCTCCCTTTGTCTTACGTGGATTGGCCCCAGAGCTCTGGCCATCGCTTAGCTTGGATCAACGGATCTACCTTAAAGATAGGTGTGTTGAGACCTGCTGAAAGCGTGAGCCGTTAGCCTACTTCTAAGGAACAGGTCTAAGAGTTGCTTCACTGTTTTCAGTAACCACCTACCCGCGCGATACCAATGATCAGCAGGAAGCTGAGGCCCATGTTGATCATTTCTCTATAGACTGAATGTAGACGTTGAGGTCGAAAACGACAGGGGGGAAGAACTGGAAGAGCTTCGCCCTGAAGCTGGGCGAAGTTAAGGATGTCGAAGAACTTGGAGGACGTGGAGAATGAGGCGGTCCCAGTACTGTTAGCCAGAGCCACCAGGCAGGCCAGGAGAGGAACGCAGAAGACTCGCATCTTGGTGTGGAGCTTGGGAACTCGACTTTCCAGAATCTCCGAATCATCCATCCACCATCTTTCCCACCAAGATCGCGATGTTTGCCCTAGGCAAATACCACCCTGATATTGTCTGCTTTGAATCCGATCTCCGGCATTTTCCCGCTTACTAATTGCGCAGTATCCGCTTAGGAGCTTTGAGTCCGAATTTGTTTACATCGGGGCCAATAACACGAATAACACGAATAATACGAAACGTATGAACTAAGTGACAATGTTGTTAATAGGTCTGTTCTTTTATTTTGTTTACGGCGAGAGTCATGGTATATTACTTAACTAATTTGTAACACGTTGCGCTGGTAGAATTATTCAGTTTCAATGATAGATATTTTGCAAATTAGTTCCGAGAACGAAACTAAAAATCGAATTGTTATTAGGGTTATTTAGAAAACTGGCAGGAACCATTTATTCTTTCGAAGAAATTGAATTTTAAACTTCTTTGGCTAAAACCAGTTGGTATTACGCTTACGAATTCCCTTCTGCATCCTCTCGATATGTTGCTGGAAGCCTCTTACTGATTTGGTTTGATCACGTGGACCCTTTGTTGTCGAAGTGGTGAAGTGGAAGTATTAGGAGAGCGATTGCACATCCCACGCTTTAGTGGGTCGGTCCCACCTTTTATGCGCTGCAAGCCGAACAGTTTTATGGAGAAGCCCGCGGCATTAGGCTCGGTCTTACCATGTCTCTGGCAAGGATTTTACCGAATGGATGCAATGGGAGCGGAATGCCAGCGAAGATGAGACTGTTCTGGTCTTGCGATCAATTAAACTCGGTTCACGAGTCCTCATGGTCATAGCTCGTCTACGAATTGATTTGGATGTTAATATCTTACTAAGGATATTGACAGTGTTATGTACAAACCGGAAATTGTGTGAAAGGGTTTTTCGAATCGTAATAATAAAAGCTTGGTAAGTTGGACATATCGTGTACTTAATTTACAAGAAGTGTAGAAAACTTATTTAATTTTGCGGACTTTGAATAATAAAAAACCTTTTTGTTTTCGAATACCAAGTGTGATAAGAACTGAGGACTTAAAAAAACAGAGAGTTTAGCATCTAAAAATGCTACACCTTTCGGTTCCGCTTACAAAATCTGATTGAATTTAGCAGAGAGTAAACACTAGGCCAATTGAAAATTACACATTTCTCCCAGCTAACCCACCTTTTGTAAGTTTGTAAGGATCGATGTGCAGCCGTACTTCAAGTTAACGTTTAACGTCAAGTTACTTCGTTTTGACATCTCCGTGCAGAATTGAGAACGTATTGTGCCACATATAGGTGAGTTTTCTGAGGCAATTATACTAAGAAGCATAATTATATTCGGTTTCTGCCTGCCGGAATCGAAGAAGGACTTTCTGGGCAAGTTCGGCTGGGTCTCTGGCTGTGGTGCCCTGAATCCAGGCCCAGGCTGACCCCGTGGCAGTGGCGCCTATTTTCCTATAACTATTTTGCTAATATTTTTAGTTTCCTATATTAAACGTAATGATTATAAAAAAAACAGTAATGCCATTTAATATTGAGCTCAGTTCTTTATAAACATTTTCTTAAACTTATTATATCTCATTTATATTTTTTATTCCACAGCTGAGTTGTGAATATTTATATTTCCAGTTTTTAGAAAATCAAGAACTAAAGTCAAGTATGAGAGCCAGTGGCAATAAATTTTATTAAACTTAATTTTGTTTAATGGAAATAATAGGAGAAAAATATGAAGAATTATAAATAATTGTGTAAATATGAATAACTGTAATTTAGTTATTATTATCGGAAGCTACGCTGAACCGAAGGATGCCCTGAGATAAGGACAATGGTCGAGGAATCGTCAGTCATAGGCTTTACATCATTGTAGGGTGGGGTTTTAGGGGGCTAATAAGCACCCCATATCGTTGTCCGAGTCCAAAAATGCCTTTCTCTCATTTCCTTTTCTTTCCTGCCGTTTCTTTCAAATATTAATAAATTTGTTTTTGTATAAACTTAAAGTTGTTGCTTCTTACAACTCTTAAAATTAAGAGTGCATTCAAAACTAGTTTGAAAAACTATTTGCTATATGAAAGACTGCGGTGTCTCATTGGTTTTGTCACTTAAGTGTTGAGAATAACCGCAGTCATGTTGCTCCCGAAGATCTGATAAAAGAGCTGGCATTAGTTCATAGTGTGAAGTCAAGGTGAAGAAAAAACTTGAAAAGAGTTCGGGATATCTTTTACGAAGAATGTCAAAAACTGTCGAAGCTTAGCCATCAGTTGCCATCCCGAAAATAAGACGGCAATTTCTTATGAAATTAAGTAAAGTAGTGAACTTAAGGTTTTCCTGGGCAGTCTCAATTTTTCCCAAAACCATCGACAGATTGTTTTGAAGAGTTTTCATTTTGCTTCTGATTTGGAGCTGAGCGCCCATTTGAATTTGAGACACATATTTAACCAATTTATTGATCAAAACGTTTGTCGCCGTTTACAGGGTCGGCACAAACTGAAACAACTCAGTGTTCAAGTTGGTCACGATTTTTGACGAACTCCACTTCCTTATTTCACACCTCCTAGTCGGTTATCTGCCTCTACTGCAGCGTTACTAATTACTATTTTGTAATATTGAAATGTAACGGTGTTACGTACCTTCATCGGAGGTGCAAAAAAAAACTACCCGAACTGCAGAATCAATAGATGAACCAAACAAATTTAAAAAGGTTAATCAAGTTAAAGGTATTTCCGATAACAAAAAACTACAATTTTTATAATGATAAAATGGCATAGTTTGGAAGAAAAAAAGTGGTAAGAATGGTCGTTTCTTTAATGCCAAATGATCTATTTTTATTGTACAGTAAATATATTCAAGAATACTTAGTTTCAACTTGAAGCCGGTTGGGTTATTTGTGGTTTCGAGTAAAAAAACTTTTTAAGTTTCAGGTGGAGCGAACCTTTCCTGCGAGCGGTCGCTCTTTAAAACACTGGCATTCAACATTGGCATGAAGCTTTTGCAGGATATTTTGAAAAGTATAAGCTATCGAATAAGTAAAAAAAAGGTTTTTTTAATGTTTATAATAACGTATTAAACTTATTAAAGCGCAATATGCAAACTAAAGATATAAAAACGCAAGCAGACACGCACTCCATTCAAAACAGTTGTAATTGTTGGCATTCTAAAATTAGCTGTTATTTTGTCGAGCCGAAAATACTTGGAGTCCGCAAATATCTCTTAAAGTTAGGTCTCGTACTGAGACTTTATTTTTTCCCCCTAGAACTTTAGTCTTTCGTTTAATTGTAAAAGTGAGTATCGGTCCTGAGAGACTTCAACATCCTTCGAACTATTTCATTTTGCTTAATATTCCCGGGCACTTTGTGCAGAAAATGAATATGCCCGTTAAATTCTAACAGTGAGACGAGTAATCGGCCCTTATGTACATCGAGATCCTTAAAACATTTTTTCTTTCTTTATAGGCTCCAACATTTTGTGGATTACTCAGCAGGTTTTTAGAGTTAACTGTAAAAAAAAATATAATTTTGATCTTTTCATTTCGTGTAAGTGTAATTTCCTCAATAAAACATAAAAAAAAAACAAATTCGGTACTGCTGTTATCGAATTTCTGAAGGTGGTGGAAAAAAAACATTCGATTCAAGTCACAATTCCCATATTAATACTCTTTATTGAAACGCCCACACTGGCGCACACACGCACTCCGATCGCCACTTGGCTAGCAGATCGGATGGAAGGTGCGGGCGGCGCTTGTGGGGCACAGACGATAGACGGCCTCCAGACAAATATACATATGCATGTGTGTAGGGTATGTGTTAGATCCGTCCGGGGCGCCGATAACGAAGCATACAACATCGATAGGTAGCTGGGGTTCGAGACAAGTGCCGCGGACCCACGAACAGATAGGAGAAAAACGTAGGAAACGAGAAAACACAGAACACAGCTTTAGACATATTATGTAGGTGTATATATACGATTTAGATCATTATTTGTATTGGTATAATTAACATCCGAATATCCAAAGCGTAGACATATACAGGCAGGACCCGCCATAGATGGGTAAACATCGGGGAGGGGTTAGCGGGCAGGAGGGGCTTACACACAACTGGCTAAGCGGCCAGCTCTATCTATTCATATAGTATATGTTTTATATATAAAATTCACTAATTCATTTATAAAAAAGCAAGCAAACTCCAGGCCACGCCGCTCCCTTGCTGTTTGTTTTTTTCTTTGTTTGTTGGTGTTATCCTTTGTGTGGTCTTTTCAGTTTGCATGTGGTGTTCCTGTTCCTGTTCCTCTTTACCAGCGTGAGTGTGTGTGTGGGAAGGAGGACAATATGCTGGGACCTAGGTGAAGCTGCAGCATGAGTTCGTCTTTTTCGCTGTCTTGTAGAAGGCCTTGCTCTGCAGCGACAGCTTCTCCGACTTGCTGACCATGTCGTCCAGCTTCTCGCCGCGCTCCAGCACCGCCTCTATGGTGTTCTTCAGTATGATTTTTGTCTCGTCCAAGTCGTTTTGCATTTTTGTTAGGGGATCGGCCTCAACGGGATTTTGGTAGCGCGCCAGAAAGGCCGGCAGCACATCGAACGAGATGGTGGCTTCCGTGCCATTGGGCCACTGATCTGCCGACACCTTGGCCGTAAAGTCGTCGAGGATCTTTGTGATGAGCGTATGCGCCACACGGTGTGGATATTCGTGGTCTGCGATGAGCACACCAGCCAGATTGTCGGCCCGAACATAGACATGGCACATGTAGGCATCCTGCTTCACCGACTGCCGCAGTGCCGGCTGTGTACGCTCCACAATCGTCTTGGAGGCGAAGCTGGGGCGATAGGAGAGGAGAGCAGAGTAAGTTGAAGCGATTGATTGAGCCTGCGCCGTCGCATCCCGCATGCATACTCACGTCATGAACTCGTTAACGGTGCCACGTTGGAAAAAGGAGAAGGACTGCAGGTCGGAGGCTGTCTTCAGCAGGCGCGCCTCGCTGGCGCCCTTGTGGAAGATGCTCAACGCAAATAGCTTGACCATGGTTCACGGCTGCGTAGATCTGCGGGCTGCGTTGCTTTCGAAACTGCTGTCTTGCTAGCTGGCTGGGCTACGCTACTCCACTCGTCGGCTGGCCTCTGTAGCGCGCTGCGGGGTCCCGTGCTGCTCCGGTGGGTGGGTTTCAGTTGGGACAAACGATTGCGGTCGCTGGCATCCGTGGGAAAGCGACAAGTGAGTTTGTTTAACGCTGTAAATCTCGGTTCCGTCCGTATATCAGAGTGTGTGGTGTGTCAGCTAATTGGGGATGGTACGGGAACAAAAATTAGGAGTGCGATGCTGCGGCGATAATAATCGATTGATTTTATGCATGCAAATAACACTCTGCTCTGGATGGAATCAATTTAAACCATAAAGAAGACAATAGGGCCAATAATATATAACAAGTTTTTAAAGGCAACAAAAAATTGCTTTCTCTTTCAATTTCAACAACTTTCGATAGTATCGGGTAATATCGGTAAACACAAAACCATCGATAGTTAAAGGCCATCGCACAGAAATATCGTCATCAAGTTATCGGCGGCATTTGTTATAACGGCTTTTCGGCCATTGCAATTTCATGAAACAGTTTTTATTTAAAAAAAAAATATAAATGTCGAAGCGCGGAAAATTCCTGCTCCTGGCAGACATGCAGCCCACAATGACGCACTTCTCCACCATAGCCCTGATCGTGTCCAAGTCGTCGCCGAATATATTCTACGACAAAATGAGTGGCACCGAACGCGGCGTGCTCACCTTGACGATCCGAGATTCGCCGCAGCATCTCACCAATTGCAAGTGCTGGGGCCAGCGTGCCTGCGTGGAGGAGTACTCCGCCATGCTGCACATTGGCCATGTCGTGGACATTGTGGGCGCCAAGGTGATGTCCATTGGGATGGTTTCACCAGCGGAGCGGCAGCAGCAGCAGCGCTATCAGCCGCAGGCCACTCTCTCCTGCTCTTTGGTGGTCAACGAGGGATCCGGCTACCTGCTGCGCCACGGCAGCGACGACGACTCCGCCTCTGTGCTGGCCCTGCAGCAGCTCCTCCATCTCCCCCTCAAGCCGCTGTGCTCGGCCCTTAAGCTGGCGGACGTGCGTTCCGGTTTGGTTTCCGGCAGCACCTTTGTTGACCTGCTGGTTGTGGTGGCCGCCGTCCGTCCAGTGCGCGAGATAAAGCGCAAAAAAGGGGCGACGGCCACCGGCAAGGCGCAGGAGCCCCTGCACTGCCTGGAGGCTGTCGTGATCGATGCCAGCTACCCGGAGGGCATGCTGCTCTCCGTTTGGCAAGCGGACTGGATACGCCGGGCCCAGCGCTGGCTGCCCCGCCACACCGTCTTGCATTTGGTGGACGTGCGCGTCTCCCACTCCGATTACCATCGCTGTTCGGTGCTGTCCCATTCCAGTGGGACGCTTGTTTGCGAGGATCCCCAGGCAGCGGGCATGGACTGTAGCCGCCTGTTGGCCTTCGCCGCCGCCCAGCCGGCCAAGTCTTTTGATGGCTACGCGCATACGGAGCTGGACAACTTACCGACAGGTTTGTTTATGCGGGAGTCCTTGCTGATTTGTAGTTTATCGACTTGCTCTCCAGCTGCCAGCATCCGGACGCAAATGACGGTGCGCCAGATCTACAGCCGCGCCGAGGGCGAACTGCAGGATGCCTCCAAGGATCAGTTCGACGCCGTGTTCTACGGCATGGTCACCAAGTTCGACCTGGATGGCTTTGGCTCCAATATAAGCAGAAAGTGGCAAGTATTTAAGGCCTCCGCCTCAATGATTACTATTCCCAATAACCTACTAAGCTTTATTCCAGCACCGTCTGCCAATGCCCCCTAATGCGCGGGCTCGAGGATTGCGCCACCGACGCCTGCCAAATGGAGTTCGTGCTGGGAAAAGATGGGCCCCGTATAACCAGATACTTCAATATTAATATCCAGTTCTCCGATCAAACGGGAAGCCTGCTGGAGGCCCGCTTGGCGGGCAAACCTGCCGAGCGGATACTGGGCCTCGAACCGGCGGACTTTGACCGGCTGACGGAGCGCGAGAAGGTCGACCTGAAGTGGCGATTTCTCTTGAAGTACTTTGAGGCGCGGCTGCTGGTGAAAAAGCCAGCCGGAATGCGCAAGAATCTGGTGGTTGTGGTCGTGGACATGCAGGCCATTCCATTGGCCAAGCTGGTCGAGAAGATGGTGGTGTTTTAGGCACAGAAGACTCCCAAAGAAAAGTCGAACTAAATCTACATAAATAGCGATTTATATTTCGCACATTTTTCACACACAGACACACATAAAAGTGTACAACTGCAATACATAAAATAGATTGAAAGCGCCTCTAGAAACTCTGACTGGGATTGGGGAAAGTGTCACACATACCCCTGGGTATATATATATATTTGCTTAGTGGGTTACGTTGTGTTTTGGCTCACAGGGATCTAATCTAGTGAGTGGTGTGGTGGTTCTGTCGCCTTCGCCTAGTGCTCGATCCATAGAATAGTTATCTGCTTACAAGCATTAGTATAATTTCATTTTAAAGGCAACTCTTAAAGCTAATTCAACCAACGAACGCTTAGTAATTATCGTTATTGTTTTTGTTTCCTTTTTCTTAAAGCAAATGAAGATTTCAATGAAATGCAAAACCAAAAGAAAGAAAGCTAACTTCGGGCAGCCGAAGTTTGGATACCCTTGCAGTAATTAATATATAGAAATATGAAGTTATTGATGGTCTTTAAACTTCCAATTATTCCTGTGGAGGCCATATGATATAGTCCTCCTTTTTTGATAAAACTTTAAACATAATTTTTAAAATCCTACATTATGGCTATATTTCAGGTTATATGCGAATATATTGAAAAATGATCAAGTTAGACGTTTTCTATATATTACGTAATCACCTAGGGGGAGGCAAACGATCAGCGAATTGATTATTGGGGGAGTAAAGTGGTCTAAAACAATGATTATGTTATGATTTCTTAGTTATTATTTTGGGAGTGGGTTCCTTCAATGATTACTTCTGATTATATAGGGGGGTTGGTCAAAAATCTTCAAAATGTGATGTTCACATTGTTTTCCCTCTTTATTTTATGGTTCCTATTTAATCCAAATGAATTAATCGTCCGATTTTCTTACAATTTAAATCGAAATTTAGAATTAATAAGAAATTTACACATCTCAAGGTAGATGATCATATGTGAAAAAAAAGTCGAAGATTTACTTTATGTTTCCATTAATCTCCCGATGGTTCCTATTGCAGCAATAAGACTTATAATAATAATAAACATTCGAATGAGAATACAAAGAGGACATAGCTCCAAAACTGAGAGATTAGCTTTTATAGCAGAGGACGGACGGACATGGCTAGATCGACTCGCCTGCTGATTCAGAACAATCGGAGAAGCTTCCTTCACTGCGTTGCAAACTTTTGACTTAAATTAAAATATCCTGCAAGGGTATATAGTAAAAATACATATAAAATGCAATCGAACCAAAGAAAAGACTGCTGAAATAAAATTCGATCAGTTTTTATTTAAGGAAAAACAAAACGCACATAAGACTTTGGCCTAACAAAAAAATACATAAGGAAACTTCTAACTTAAGACATACGATTTGGGGGATACACATAAATAAAAATTTGGTCTACATATATAAAAAATAAATAAATTGAATCGAACTAGCCTAGACCTGACTTTAAAGCCTGTTCTGTGGCCAATTAAAAACCTAAAAACCTCTACGTGAAAATCTCGCACCGTTTTTCTTTATTTTGTGATGCAGCCCGGAATCTGCGACTATAAACTATGCTTCTGTGTTCTTCGTTCTTCGCGGAGTGTGAACTATACGAGTATAAACAACGATTTTGGTACAATGCTTAATACTGACCTACACGCATACAGACATATGTACAGACATATACACAGACATAACGAACTGGACACGGGACAAGGGGGAATCATTAACAATGGGATGGGTTTTGTGGGGGAGCACACTTCCGTCTGCATTTGTACAGGGAATGATAACTGGTAACTACCACTGAGTAACTATTCTTTGTGAGCCCTCCTCCGAACGAGAGAGGGACAGAGAGAGAGAGCATTCAACGAATCAACGCAAAACATGAATTAAAAAAATTCTAGTAAAACGAGGAGCTACTAAGGAGCCTCCTGCAGCTTCTCGGAGCCTCCTGGAGCAACTCAAGGCTACTTGGAGCCTCTTAGAGCCTCCTGGAGCTCAATGGAGCCACTCAAAGCTATTTGGAGCTACTTAGAAGCTTCTGGGACCGCCTTGGGGCCTCCTGGTGCCACTCAAGGCTACTTGGAGCTGCTCGCCTGTTGCGAGTGGTGTAGGTGGTGATGTGTTCCCTGGTGGTAGTGCGATTGCTGATGCGCTGCTGCTCCCGCACCACCGCCGCCGCCGCCTCCCAAGGAGCTGCTGCTCGTCGACGAACCGATCGAGGTCGATGCGGATCCCTGATGATTCGGCCCAGTTGAGGCACCGCCGCCGCCGCCGCTGTGGTTTAGCGAAGGCAACGAGGCAGCCGCCGTGGCCGCGGCCAAAGTAGCCGCAGCCGAAGCAGCCGCCGCTCCAGCTGTGGCCGTATTCAGCTTGGTGCCATTCGTGTTGGTTACCCGCAGCTGGCGGATCTCGGGAAAGAACTCGATCATAAGAATCTCCAGGAGTTCCTTGAGAAGAAAGTTTATAAAGAGAGGCAACTGAAACATAAAAGGGAGGAAAACTTACGTAGAAAAGCTGCTTGTTGTAGGCGGGATTCTGCAGGGCCTCGAACACCTTGAGGACACCCCGCTTGGCCGCCTGGGCGCCGACCAAATTGCACAGGACCTCCGGTATATGATCGGTGAGCAGGGCCTTGGCCGCCGTGCTCGTCATTTCGCGCATATCCTCCGAACGCACCGGATAGGCGGACGCAAGAACGCCGCCCGGCCAAAAAGACTTAAGAATGGCCGAAAAGTAGTTGTGCAGCATCGATTCCTCAAACAAGTAGGCCACCGATTCGCGTATCTGCCGATTGATCGTCCGGCCGTACGTGATCTGCACAAAGGAGATGAGGCTCTTGCGCAGCCACTTGAACACACCGCCCATGTCAAAGATCTCGCCCATCAACGCGTACATGGGCTCCGCTATCGAGTCCTTGCTGTCGAGATCCGTGGTCAGGAGCTTGGCCTCGCCACCGGACTCTCCGTCCAGATACGTGGAAATGTCATCGTCGTCGCGCTGCAGGCCCCAGAAGGGATCGGTGGCCCGACTGGCGGCCGCCGCCTCGTGCGCCTTGCCCGCATCGCTGCGAAAGAGGGTGGCCAGCGAGAATTTCGACTTCTTGGGCGAGGGCAGAGACTGCTTCAGGTGGTCCGAGCTGGGGCTGAGGAACGTGTAGATGGCCTCGCTTCCATTCAGATGGTCGTCGTCCAAAATGAACTGCAATTGGTGAGAAATTTAAATTAATAACGCAAAAACCCGATAGAGCAAGGAGAACTGGTTTTAAAATCTATCCAGAGAATCATATACAGTTTTCTCTGCAAGAATAGGATTCGGGGAGGGCTTCCTATAACATTTTTAATCCAACAGACGAGCGCTATATCGTCCGGAATATTCGGGAAAACCCTAAATAATTAGAGGCCGAGTCTTGCGACTCGGAAAACATGACAAATGGAATAATAGCTCGAACGAAACCATTTAATAGCGCAAAAACATTAATAGACGGTTACATTTTGCCAAAGGACACTTGGGAAAGCATCCTTAGTTAGCTTGGTGTCTGAATTTTAACCTTATCCTTTCGACTGATTGTGTTATGTGTAAATTATAGTTTGTTGGAGTTGATAAATCTGTAATGTTCAGATATGTTCAGCCATATTGATATGAATTCTTTGTTAAAGAATTATTTTGCTTTATGTATAACTGAGATCTTTAATGTTGTTATTAGTCGCAATTATTTGAGGGAGGAGGTGAGTTTCTTGGCAGCAAGCTCGATTTTAGAGGTGTAGAAGGACTAGTTGCCTATATTAGTTATTGCAGTTAAGAAAGATAGTGAGCATAGTCAAAACAGATTACAAATCATAGATAGATTGGTGTCATAGATAGTTGCCACTTGTGCTGTAAATATTCAGCTTTACTCTGGTTCTGTTTTAATTATTTTCGATTTGGTAGCGACTATATGTACTACAGAAAACTATTTTGGCAGATTTGGATCCATCAAAGCTTTATAAACTTCTTTTAGAGAAAGGAAACTATTATTTTTTGAAATACTGCTGCGTGAGTTAGGGATTTTGTGGAAAAAATAATAATAAATGAATGAAGTCTTCTGAAAATTACCATGGGAGAGTTTTAAATTTACTTAATGGAGCGGTAAGAACAAAAGTTTCGTAAGTAAATTTGAAGGAATATTCTCTAAGGGATGCAAGCACGTGCTTGTTAGGCTTAAATGTTAGTAGGCGCGATAGGAAAAGTTGTTCAGGATTAAAGTCTTACAGATAACGTTTATATCTTTATAATTTAAACATAAAACACTAAAGGGTTAATGCATTTCATACGATGTTCTAAAGTTCTACTTACATTGAGGAACTTCTGGATCTGTGCCTTGGCCTTCTCCTGGCCATGACGGTCGGTCTTCAGAAAGAAGAACTTAAAATTCGTGGGTAGGTCCAAGGCCTTCAGGTTGGAGCTAACATGTCGCAGCTTCCTTTGCAGCTCCTGCAAGAGTTTGGAGTTAGTTTGGAAAGCGGGAAACGGGTGTGCAATACCCACATGGACTTGGTTGAGGGAGCGCATCACCACCCAGCCGCTGGAGATGCCCGAGGGCCGCCTACGCGGATGGACGTGACTGGGCTGGACGCTGCCACCATCGCCGTTTTTCGATGTCGAAGGCTGGCTGGGAGCATTAATGTCCTCGTCCACATGCACCAGGATCATGAACTGCAGCGATTCCTTCTCATCGGAGACCTTCGAATGGAGGCGTTTAGCAGGGAAGGAAATAAAGAGATGAGAAGTGATCGCACACTCACCTCAACGCTCTGAATGGTGGCCTTCCATTTGCCCAGGTGCTCCGTCCAGGCGTCCGTCCGCCGCAGATGCGCCTCCGTCTGACGCTTCTCGCTCTTCAGCCACTCCATCTCCTTCTCGAGGATGGAGAGCACCTTGGACTCGGGCTTCACCGAATACTTGAGGGCGTCCAGCGCCTGGTTCTTCTTGTCGATGCGTTCCTGTATCTGCTCCAGCTTCCGTCGGGCGTACGACGTGTGTGCGGCCACATCGATGGCGGCACCACCAGCAGCACCAGCTCCGCCACTGGAACCACTGCCATTGCATCCATCCACCAATCCGCCGGCCGCAGCCTGCTCTTCGGGTGAATGGCACATGAGGAGAGTGGGATCGGCGATCTCGTTTGAGTCGAGGGCCTCCTTTAGCTGGCGATACTGGTCGCTCAGCACGAAGGGCGGATAGTATTTGTCCTCCAGAGTGCGCAGCACATTCCGCTGGATCTCGTAGAAGATGTCCGGATCGGCGTCGCCCAGCAGGAACGTCTCGATCAGCTTGCGCTCGTGCTTATCGATCTGTATCTCCGACTTGGGCACCCGGATGTACGTGTAGAATATCTCCGTGCCCAGCTGATGGCTGGCGGTCTTGTGCGCGTGCTTGATCTCCTCCACCGCCAAATAGAAGCCAATCAGGGCGCTCGCCTTGAGCGGCTCCAGGAACAAGGTGAAGTAGCGCCGGCCCACCGCGGTGTTTAAAATCTCCACCAGCGTCAGATCCTAAAAAATGCAAACAAAAAGTTATAAAGCTTTGTAATTATTTTTACTTTGTTTATTCCTGCTTAACCTTCGGTGAATCTTCATTTAAACTTGCGGGCCTAACATTTCCGGCTAGTTCTTTTTCTTTTTTTTTTGGGGTTGGCAGGACTGTTAATGACATCTGGGCCAAATTTAATGGCAATTTAACGATTTATCAGTAATATATTTACGCGTGTGTTTACCATGTTTTTTCTATTCTTATAATATCTGATTTAATTGAGCAGAAAAGTGCCATACAATTTTGTTTACGTAATGAAATTTCAGCTGCGGAAACGTTAAGGATGTTGCGGAGGGCCCTTGGTGATTCTACTATGTCGCAGAAAAATATTTATAAGTGGTACAAAGACTTCAAAGAAGTTCGAGAACGTGTTGTTGGCTTGGAGCGCTCCGGACAACCATTGACGTCAATAGATGACCAACTCGTCAATAAAATGAATGAATTAGTGCTTAAAAATCTTACTATATGATCGGAATATCAGAAGGAGCTGTGAAAATCGTTTTGAAATACCATTTGGGCCTACGAAAAGTCAAATCTCGTTTGGTATCGGTAAAGTTCAATTACAGCACTCGTTCTTTGTGACATTTTTCCAACCGTATTCGCCTGATTTGGCTCCGCGGGATTTCTGGACTTCCATTTCCAAAACTCAAAAGACCAGCTGAGATAAAAGCTGAATCGAAAAAGGCACTAATGGCACCAGAAAGGCATGTTTCGAGGATTGGAAAAAACGTTGGCATAAGTGTATTTTTAGTGGGATTCCTTTGAAGGGAATGAAAATGCTTTTTAAGAATACCTAAAGATTTTTAACTCTGCAAGCAAATTCACCTAGCTTTTTGCACACATTCGTATATACATATCTAAGAATTCTTAATTTCCTTTTCGGTTTCATTTTGGTTTGGCTAGTAAGGCGATTTGTGTTGTAGATATAATTGCATAGTTAAATTTTAAATTCTGCATTTCTTTTAAGTTTAAATCAATTATAAGTTTGCTTTGTCTTGATTTCTTAAATTTTATGTCTAATGTTGGCGATTTTGAGGACTTTAGGTATGGATTCTGAAAGGTTTTTTGTGAGCTTGGCTATAACTAGGATGAAGGAAAGGTTGTGAACGGATGACAGTCTTTGTTAGACACGAGATGTGGCTGGTTTTAGATATATCGAGGTGGTGTACGTTGGCGAGCTCAGCCTATTAAGGTATTAAAGTCCCTTCTGCACAAGAGAGTTGTTGAATTGGGTGCAGAACTTAGAATGTTTAGTGCCAAATTGCTGTTTTGTTTTAAAACAAATAACTTTGTGTATAACCTTTTTATATTTATTGAAGATATAGTCTCTTCTTGGCGTAATCTGATATATCAAATAGAATATAGATATATCGCAACTGTAAAATATCTATTTGTATATCGGAATGGGTGTCTTAGAAATGTGAGTATATTAAATAAGTTTGTTTTTGTATTATTTATAAGATTAACTAACAATTTGAACGATTCTTCCTCAAGAAAGTTTAAGTAAAACAAAATCTAAATTTCATAGTGCTTAGAATTTACCATTTGAAGAATATTCGTGGTTAAATTAAGCAAACTTCTGAGATTCAATTTATATAATTTTATATAATATTATACTTGTAGGACAAGGAAAAAGATAGGGATGAAAAAGTAAAGTATTTTCTGATATCGTTTCGGATTGAATGCAGGATATATAAACAGAATTCTTTTTTTGCTTAGAACTGGAAAATTAGACTAAACGTCAAGTCGAAAACGGCTCTTTGCGAAAATTCAAAGAAGCCTCTATAAAAAGAGTTCTTATTTCCGAATTTTCAGTATACTTCTTAGAATTCTTAGAAGGTCAAACTGGCTGCAGCTGCTGCGCGTGTTTATAATTCTCTCTCGAACATTATACATTAACTATTACTTAATGAAATGTGTTTGTAAATAGCCCTAAAGTGCTCATCGATTAATTTGTAGGTTTTCGTGCAGCTAATGTGATAAGTGTACAATCTACAACACTTACAATGTCGCTGGAGTAGTTGCCATTCCAGCCGAACTTGGCCAGATTCTTCTCGCACTCGGTCTTGGCCATTGTCAGCTGGCGAACGTAGCGCTTCAGGCGAACGGCGGCCGTGTGCTCCGACTTGGTCAGCGCGTGGTCCTCGTGATCTGGATCGAGGCCCTTGGCCCGCTGCAGATTCTGCATGGTTGTGGCATGCATCAAATCGTTCACAATGCTTTTCCGGATGAGCGACAGCTCCTCCAGGCTGCCCGAGTTGTTGATGAACCTGAGGAACTCCTCGAAGCTGGCGGCGTACTCGTAGCTTCGCTTGCTCATCGCCGCCGCCGCCAGGCGAGTCTCGATATTCTGCACCACCTTCTGATTGATGTAATCGGGGGCCGTCAGCATTTTGATCATGGGAAAGAAGACTGGGAATGGGAAGTGGATATTATATTATTATATTATATGGGGGAAGCGACTTTCAGTGACTGCTGGCACTCACTCTTGTAGGACAGAATCTCGCTGAGCAGGACCTTCAGGGGTGGCAGGGAGTAGCCGCGCGGCAGCAGCAGGATCACCATGATCTCGCACAGCTTGCGCAGAAACTCCATCTCCATGTCCTCGTCGGCCAGATACGAGTTGGTACTAAAAACTGGAGCCGAATTGGTCTCGGCCCTAACGAAAAATACAAGAGTGCCTCTATGAGTACTACCTTCGAAAACCGAGTTTATTTATTTATTTAAGGCTAACAAATAGTAACCAGCTAAGATCTAACATTGTTTTAGAGCAGTGATGCCCTACATATACCCTCGCAAGTCTGCACGTTTCGCTGCCCGAGCTCTGCTCACACCGACAGTGTAAGCGTTCGTATGCCGTCGGCAAAGACAGCACGGTCTTACTCACACAAATGCTAGTTCTAACGTGTCAATGTTAGCGTGTGGGCACCGCTGTTTTAGAGCAGCTTGGACCTCCAGCTCGGAGTTCACAGAGTTTAACAAATTTAGTATTTAATCTATACACACATTAATTTTAATTGTAGTTTTTGTTTTATATTTTGTATGTGAATTGGGGGAGCTATCTAGGAACTTCAGGATATATTGCGGATTTATATTTGTATAGAGAAGATTGGGTTGTGAAGGCATAGGGGAAAGTGCATTATGCTGAATACAATGGGCACAGGTTGCTTTTTTTTCCTGCCTTTGTAAGGTGTGTGTGGCCTAATATATACATATATATAGTAATAATAGTTTGTCCTGTTCTATTTAAAGGAGAATTTGTAAGCGAATTGCTGGACGTTGATAGATTATTCATTTCTTGGTACCAAACTCTAGGTAGAGTTCTGTACTTGTGTTCGTCTTTTTTGAGTTGTTTTAATTTTATAAAATTGGATATATCGATTGATTTGTGGTTTAGATTAGAGGGAGAGCGATTAGATAAAGAAAATGTTACGTTTTCTTTGTCTATTAAGCCTATATGGCTAGGGTTCAAGATGGGTGTTATTTATGGGAAGTTCTGGGGGATCGTGCTTCCAACAAGGGTGGGGTAGAATGATTGATTATTGTAATTGGTGATGGCAGAGACTGAAGAGAGCAATTAATGCAAATTTTAATTGCTTCCTGGAGATCCTATTATCTCACTCGATAGAACTGAGGATTAGGTAGACAGGATTCCGGTTGTAATGGTGTCGCAAGTAATTCCACCGGCCTTAGAGCCATCAGTGCATATATATAAAATGATGGTTGGAATAAGAGGATTTGACGGTGTGGAAGTCCTAGTTAATATCACAGAATGAGTCATGTATGGTTTTATTTTGATAACAGGAACACCTGTGTATTTCACTATTTGCCTCGAATAGTACTTGAGAAATGTTTACAATGACAACAGGTGTGCCTTTTGCGGTGATTTCCGCTTTTTTATTACCAATTTCAAGATTGGCCATTGACGCGCATATAAATTACATTTAATTTTATTTTGCGCAATGCAATTTGCCATGACTTTGCTTTAAAAAAAACAATGGGAAATGCAGATAAAATATTAATAAACTCATTATGGATTCCGTGGATAGAACACAAAGAAACTAAATATCTTCATATATCTCGGTATTATCTTATCTTGGTATGCCTTGGTATTAGGGATGTATAGCGAGAGGAAAAGTAATATCACGGAAAATGATATAACGCTCAATATAATATGGAAAATATCTTTCAGTTTGATATATCGATATTAGAATTATCGATAAATTAATTATTATAATTATAATAAATTATAATTAATAAATTATCTCCTTTATAATTAAAATATCGACAAATTCGAACAAATAGAAAGGAAAAGTTCGATATCAACAAAATTTCAAAATGAAATACTAACGAAAATATATCGTTAAGTTGGATATACATAAATTGAACAAATATATCGACAAATAAGACTTTGAACGTTTAAGAGCCTCTTTTGTGATAATATTTATAACTATTTTGTTGCGTACATTCTTTATATATTTTATCAAATTTGTTTGGCGCGTCAAACATCGATTTATCGCAACGATAAAGAATCAATTTATGTATCGGTTTTCGCAACAAATATCGCTAAAGGTATTAATTTGTATAAAACATGATTAAAAAATATATTTGTCGTAATTTCTAATGCAAACTGAAAGTGGGAAGACCCCACTCTTGTTCAACCTTAAAAAGCGATTTTTTAAGCCCTTCCTTGAGCCCTTAACACAGTTGCGATTAGAACCAATTGAGAATTCAAGGGGAAACGCTTTCGAAAAGCAATCTATTCAACTCACGCTCTGGCCTCGGCTATGCGAATCTTCTCCAGATGCACCGTCACACGGTTAACCATGTCCACGGCTATGATCTTGGCCGCGTCCATTTTGGTGGCCCGCTCATGTATCTTCTGTATGGCATTCCACAGATCCTCGCGCACCACATCGTTGATGAGCTTGGGCTTGGTGACCACATAGCTGGAAGAGAGGCATTCCATGAGCGGTTCTATGGGAGGGACAGAAGGTTGAACTCACCCCAGCCAGGGCAGCATGAAGTCGCGCAGCACATACTCAATGATCTGCTGGAGCTGCAGGTCCACCGTCTTGCCGAAGATCAAAGGCAGATTCGATGGGTTCTTGATGGGCTTGGGCAGGTCAAAGATGTTGCTTCTGCGGAGATTGATAAGCAATTAAGGCTGCGCTCGGAGGGACAAAGTCCGGCGGCACTCACTTGGTGGCATTGTAAAGCAGTCGTGAGGGCACGCGACTTGGCCGGGTCGGCTCATTGGTGGTGAATATATAATGGATATAAACGGTGCCGGCCACAGCTGTCGATAAGAACCATTAGATATTTGGCGTTTTTTAATTAGGCCAGCGATTGGGCAGTGATTGGGCGGGACTGGTGAATCACCTCGGACTTCTAGGCATATCTTACCCGCAAAGACCAGCACCAGTGAGTACACGACGAAGGCGAAGAACAGAAAGAAGGTCGGATAATACCAGATGACGGCCAGCAGTGTCATGGTGACGCCGGAAACGATAATTCTCCAGTTTAATTGCAATGCACGTAGCACCCTAGTATGGGATATTGAATGCTCTATCAAGCTGGGCCAGGACTGGGGGCAAGGATACCTACCGGGTGACCAGAATCGTTAGGCGCTGCGTGGCCGTCGCTGGTGGCTCCGGCTCAATGGGAAACAGTGGCAGGCGTCGCCCTGACCGCTGCTGCTCCTCGCTATCCATGGTGGTGGCGTCGGTGGTGGTGGGCGCGTGGTCGTGGTCGTCTGTGATCCGCTGTCCTTGCTCCGTTGTCCGGCAGTTCCGGGTAATCACTGCCCTTTTTCACTTGTAAATCTTTGATGAGTTTCAAACATTTTCAACCGACAGTCGACGACGATTGCTGTCGGGGATTCGATTTCTGTGCTAGCGCGGCCGGGCTCAACTTTGGGCCGTCGTCGTCGTCGTCGGCGTCGTCATTAAAAATAGTTCTCAATTGCGTCAATTCCTCTTTCGGTTTCGGTTTCGGCCTTCCGCTTCCTCCTTCTCCGCTTTGGATTCACAATGTCACAAACACACCCACACGCACGCACAGCCAGGGAATACGAATATGTTGAAGAAAAAAAAACGCGAAATATGGTGAACAATTCGGATTCGGAATCGAAACTGTTGGGACGCACAGCTGTGGCTGGGAAAAGCGTCCGGCTGCTACATGTACTAAATCAATACTGGGCGACCACTGCCTCCCGCAACAAGTTGATTATGCCAGGCCAGCTTTATCCGGAGCGGCGCTGGAGCTTGGTGCGGGAGAGCGGGAGTGGCGACGCCGTTCCAAGAAATCAAAACAAGCAACTTTGATTACTCCTCCTTCTCGCTGTTGCTGCTGCTGCTGCTGCTGCTGCTCCCTCTGCTCAGTTCTGTTCTGTTATTGTTGTTGCTATCGCTGCTGCTGCGCAGTTGTGGCGTATCTCGGCCTCGTGTGATAACGCCTCGCAAATCCGTTTTCACGCCCCGGCTAGCTGCGCGCCCTTTAAAATCAACTATCTTTTCAGTTATGTTTATGATTTACGTTTTGTGTATGGAAAATTGTCTCTCTTTTTGGGGGTGGTGCAGCGGCGGGGGTGGTCTCTATTGCAACGATAGTGTTGGCTCACCAAAACTATCGATTGCATCCGTTGGTCGATAGTTTAAATCTGTCATCGGATGACCATTCAAATGACGATTCAAATGGGAATTCCAATTGGAATGGGGAAATTTGTGGAAAATATATGACATTTTATGTTTTTTTTTAAATTTATTTAAACTGTACGCGAAAATTGCAAACTTATGGTACGGTAAAGGTGACTTTTGGCCGTCATGTATATTACATATTTAACTAATAGTTCACAGATATATACTGACACATATTTACAAGTTGAGAGATATTTACTAAGAAATTACTAAGAAAATCGAATCTAGTTTGATAGAAATAAAATGTTTACAAATTGTGTTGCTAAGAATATAATAATACATTAAGAATAATATGATATTTAATTGACGTGTACATACTGAAAATAAACTAATAAAGTTTTAAGTATTAATAAAGATTATGTACTCTTGCAGTAATTAAGTATTTAATAAGTACTATGTCTAAAATTTTGAGAGAATTGTGGAATTAATAAATAAGTGCCATATCCCATAAAAGATATATGTACATATAACTATGTACATATATGTGTTAAAAAAGGCCGAAGATATTTATTTTTTTCTTTTAATTCCCCGATTGTTCCTATGACAGCCATATAATATTCAGTTGTCCTTCCCGGCGTATACCCTTGCAGAGTATGAAATATATTTATATATGAAATATATTTATATAGAAAATAGTCCTTCATTGCGTTGCACACTTTTAAACCGAAAGTTTCTTTATAGAAAAAGGATAGAAATGATAACACTGGATATAGCCGTCCGATCTGGCCCGTTACAATTTATATACTACCTGCAATAGCAAGAAGACTATCTGCTAAGTTTCATTCAGCCAAAAACTGGAACTACCTCGATCTACTATCTTGTATAGTAACGAACAAACGGACATAGCTAAATCGAATCGTCTGGTGATTTAAACCATGATTATAAAAAATTAAACAAACGATTCGCCTCGTTAAATGCAGGTAAATTTGTGATGTTTATTCCATTTGTTGGAGGGCGCCTTTTATTAATTAGAAAATCGCTCCACCTGCATGTTTTATTCACCGAAAAAGCCTCTCCAAAAAGGGTTCAAATCAAAGGCACACTGCTTGTTGTTAAACAGAAGCTAGATGAGTTTATTTATCTAGTTATCTGACACAATTTATTTAATGTTTGCATGACATGGCTGCTCTGTGGCAATTGCGAATTTCCAATGTTAATTCAATGGCAAAAAACTAACTAGACTTAGTTTTTATTATTAGTTTGTGTAATGTTTTTTTGGTACTTCAAGCCTTCTTCTATTCTGTTTGTCCGTATGACACGTGGTGAGGTAAGCTATGACTACTAGCCGGATTCCCCAAGCCCAACCCCAACCTTCTCCAGCAGGGAATGCTACAAAGACAGCATGGATAGGCGAGCCGGTCCTACTGCTGCTTGGCCTGGCGTCGCAGAGCCCGTTTCCGGGTGCCAAGCATGCTCTTGAGCACCATGCTGCGGGCGAACTGTTCCCCGAACACCGACTCCGTTAAGTGAATCACCAGCTGGAGCAGGGCATGCGGCAGGTAGCCAGCAGTCTGGGTGGCGATTCCCAATGTGGACAGCGCGGAGCGCACATACGTCTCCGGCGACGGTGCAAACATGCTGGCCTTGCGGATCTTCGACATGTTGGTGGCCACGAAGCCCGGCTGCACGCTTTGGATGACGACGCCCTGTTCCTTGTACTCCGTTTGCAGATCGTCACTGAACTTGTTAACAAAGGCCTTTGTGGAACTGTACACGCTCAGCAGGGGATGCGGGATGACGCCGGCGGTGGACGACAGGTTAATGATCACGCCGCGACGCTTGGCGATCATGGCCGGTAGATAAAGGGCGGTCATGTGCGTCACCGAATGAATATTGGCCGAGACGATGTTGCGCAGAAACTGCGGATCGGCCTCGTAGCAATCGAGGAAGTACTCGGGATGGCTGTAGCTGATGCCCACGTTGTTGACCAGCACACCAATGTCCAGGCCGGTGGTCTTCTCGCGGATCTTTTCGTAGATATCGGCGCCGCCGGTAAAGTCTACGTCGATAACACGCACCTCCACGTTATATTTGTCGCCTGAAAGTATGTTAAGTTCAAGTTTACAGCCACTAACTGACCTAGCGAAGGGTAGTGGGACCACCCCTAGGACCTACCAATCTCCTTGGCAACTGCATTCAACTTTTCCAGTGATCGACTAATCAGCACCAGCTTCAGTCCTCGACGGGCCAGCTAAAAGGGAAGGTAGATAAATATTAAATTGATTCATTTACAATAAAACTCCCAGTATATAAACAATCTGGCCAAAATCCCTAACAAAAGATATATGTACATGGCTGATTATATTTATCTACTTTTGACCGAACAAAAACCCATAGAAAAGCAGCTCGGGGCTTTATAAAACCAAGTAACGAATCGAAAAGGTTATTAAAGCAACTATCATAGACTAAATATAAGGATATCTTCTCATCGAAGTTCATCAAAATATACCCAATAGCTCGTTACTAATTAGAAAGGTTCATGGTTTATATACTAATAATTATAATCGCACAAAAGGGCTACAATTTCCAATGTAACACACACCACTCTTTAATGGGTGAATTGAAATCGATTTTGCCCTAAGTTATGATGAATATTAACTACAAATGTCGCAGCTAAGAAGCAAGAGCTATCCAAATAATTTCAAGTGAACATTGAACCACTTTCCGGGTGTCCGACGCGCGCGGAATGCTAATGCGCTACGGCGGCTTCAGGCGGGGCCCTCTACACTCCAGCTTTAGGTTCGCTCATCATCCACTTGGACAACACGTGTTCCCTTAGCGGGGCTCTAGCTTCGATTGCTTCGAGTGGGCAATACAAAATACAAAACCGGGAACCGCCCGTATCCACAAAAAATGAAAAAACCTAAACTGCGGCGACTGCACTTTGTAAAGGCAAATAGTAGCAACAATAAAATGAAAAATAAAAGTGTGAAGGCTGCAAATGTAGCAATTTGCACTCAAGCAAACACTATTAAGGGAATTTCGCGACCGGACGGACTGTGAGTGTGACTGGAGATCGATTTCAAAGTGCAGATTCACTTGGCTAATGCATCGAAGCTTTCCCAATGTCCAAGTCATTGTGGGCGACGCTACGTCCGCTCAATTCGGTAATTACTCATTAATTTTTTGTGCCCAGTTCTCCACTGACATGGCGGACTTTGGCCAAGATTGGGTCAGCCAGCGTACGTACCTCCTTGGCGTAGGCCTTGCCAATTCCATCGGTGGATCCGGTGACAACTGAAATTATACACAGGTTAAGTTATAAACAAATTAACTAGGGGTTGTACGGGTTATCAGTGGACAAAAGGGGCATGGACAAGTTTCTTATCGCACACGGGAAGTATAAATGTTACCAATTCAGGTGATTAATGTGTTGCCTCTAGTTTCCTTTAATTTATATTAAGAATAGTGGATTGTTAAATTGCTCAAAAATATTCTCTGCGATATTTGGGATTTTTCAAATTTAACAGTATATTTTGGTATTATTCGGCAGTTGTAGGTATCTTTTGGTATTTAATAACTTGAAATTTCAATGGAATTACAGTTAGTTGAGGTTAAGCACGAATATTTACTCATTTTTAATTATTTAAGTAATACTATTAGACACAAAAGTACGCAGTACGTATGCTTGATTGAGTAATCTTCTTTTTTTTTGTATTCTTCCACCTTTGAGCCCTTGGAAACGCCACCAAAAACTCACCTGCCCACTCGCCCATCTTGGCGAGATTCACGGAGGAGCCAAACACCTTGGGCCCCAGCACATTAGCATAGATCCAGGGCAGGACCTTGCGGAACACCTGAAAACCCACAATGCCGATGGCCAAACCGCCGAGCAGGCTGAGCACACGGGAATTGTTCTCTTCCATTGCGAATATTATTGTGATTGCTGGGCACTGGATGTGTTGCCTTTAGCCTATGCCGGCTGATTAGTTTCTGATTCTCCTCCGATTTTCTGCTTTTGTCGCACACTGCAACGCCGCTGCTGCTTCTGCTTCTACCTCTGCCGGCGTCGTCGCGTCTGCTTAATATTTTTGTTGTGTGTACTTGTGGTAGTAATTTCCACACACTCCCTTCAAATCGACAGTGATTTTTGATTTTCGTTAGCCGCTTCTCGAATTGTTTTCAGTTTGTCGCCTACTGCTGCTGATTAATATTCAAAAGGCATTTTGACGCCGGACCAACAGAGAAACATAAAGCAGGAGGGGAAAATTAAAAGCAAATGGAAAAAAAAAGCGATTGAATGTCAATTGTCAACGGCGCGACAGCGAATGAAACGAACGGTTCTTTCGCGTATCCGTGTGCCTCTATGTGGGCCGTCTGCATACATATGTATGGGAGCGCCTGCTGGGTGTGTTGTCTGTATGTGTGTGCGTGTGTATACGCGCCACTTATGTCATTCCGCTCCCGATTTTTCCCACATCGCACCACCGCAGCGGCGATAAGGGCGGCACACACACATACCCACACTGCCTGTAAAAAGTAAATATACCAGGAACCGTTATGTTTGCCAGTGTGTTTAATAGAAGAGAGAGAACAAGATTGAAGGTATTCATATCAAGTATTACTTAAATAATAATATATAATCTATATTATCTATATTATAAATAAATAATAATCTGAAATTGAGCGAATCGACACCACATTTTTCTTATTTGCTTAAATTTAAGAGCGTGAGCGTAAGTTCCTTAGGCAGTGTAGGCAGTTTTATGCTCTCACTAATACACACCAACCACCGAATTACTAGAACTGCACATGCGCAGGAAGCATGAATAAGTGCGATAAACCATTTAATTTCAGCTATTTAGTTGCTCGCACAATTAGATCGTTTTGGAAAAATGGCTCCTATTGTGAATTTACCATGCCAGGCTTAATTAGCGGTGATTCAAAGTTAAGGCGAGATGACAATAGAACGCGATGCTCGAGGACCTTCATTCGCTTATCGATAATGTTCGATAACTATCGTTATTTGAAATTTCAACACTAGCCAGTACGAAAGAAAGCTAATTTTGCGTGAAATTAAAAGGAATTTTGAATAATGCCTAATGTGAATTTTTTAACGTATTCTTTTATATACATTTTAAGGCCATGTTTGGAGGGAATTCAAATCGTAACGGCTTGCAGCGGCGGACACCTACATAGATTAGTGGGTGGAATATCTTCGGATTTTTTAATCTGCCGAGAGAGACAGAGAGAGATGCTGATGCTTGGCTTTCCGGAGCATAGTCAGTAGTGCAGCAGTTGTGGGTGAGGGAACAACAACGTCTACGGCCCGGCAAACGCAACTAAAAGGCCGTGTTAAAAGGACTCCTCGCCGCACAAAATCTACCTTCGAACTGCTAATCGCAGCTACTTTATTTATTAGAAGAAGAACCTCTGGAATAAGGCGGTAATCCCGGGCTATCAACGGCTAAGAGGTGAGTTCGTTTGCTGTTTATTTTGGGCTCCATCGCGGAGCTTGATGCGGGGGACTGGAGGCTGGCCAGGATAACAGGGATGCTGGCCATGCGCAGTGCATGCCCTGACCTACATTCGCGCTTATTGGCCATCCAATGGGGCAGCCAGCCGCAGCAGCAGGAGCAGCAGTTGCAAAAAGATAAATACACACGCAACACGAGCTAGTTAATAAGAGCGCTTTCCTTCTCGCCTTTCTCTCCTCCTAAAAAAAAATATTAAAAATAAAAATAGGACGGAAAAGGAACGCTTTAAAGCGGCCAAATCGAAAAGAAAGCATTTGGGAAGTGGAAATGTGAGTCCCGGGCAGCAAGCAGAGCAGCTTACCCAGTGAGTGTGTCTAGCAGTATGTCCAATATTTTCGCCAGTTGCCGCAGCGCAATCGATAAGCAGTGAAGTTTATAGCAGCCATTAGCCATTAGCAATCAGCAAACCGAATCCACATCCGATTCCGCTGGCCATGCAGTGGGACGCTGATGCAGTTGGATCGATATAAAACAGATTACGGGTGCATATCCTGCGACCCAGCATCCCGGGATACTCACATACTCCGTTGCAGTGATGAGATCGCGGCTGTTCTGGATACTAGCAATCATATACTCCTCGCTCCACCACATCGGATCGGGCTCCACGTCGACCACATGTGAGTTTACGTCAAAGCTTCAATATATTAGTATTATATATTTATGTTTGTTGACAAATACTTTTACCACTTCAATTTTGTATATATATATATATATATATATTTGTATATATTTATGAACAAAAATATGATTTAAATTATTAGTAAACATCTTTAATAAGGATTAGCTTACAAAGCCCACTTTAAGGTATAATAACAGAGTCGTTTTCTTTATAAACGTTCCCAAGTAATAGTTATTCGAAATTACTAGAAATTCAAATGAAAAATAAGAACTATTCAACCGTTTTCTTGTTTTTCTTTTAATTAATTATTAACTTTATCATGAGCGTTATATTTCAAATATATTTTATTCAAATTGAAAATAGTGAAGCGACCGCGAGCTGGCGATCCCTTCGACACGTTCCCAAAGAACTTCTGGCAGGAGTTCTCGTCGCCGTTCACCGACACGCCCGAGGATGAGGAGCTGGAGGTCACCGAGACGACCACGCACGAGCCGTTCCCCTTCTTTGCGGACCCGTACACCACGCTGAACATCAGCACGCAGCTGTCGTCGAGCGTGTATCTGCACTGTCGGGTTAACGATCTGCAGGGCAAGACGGTATCGTGGATGCGGCGGCGCGGCGAAGACCTCACATTGATCACCTTCGGCCAGCACACGTACAGTGGCGACTCGCGCTACTCCCTGGAGTTCGAGGAGCCCAACGACTGGAAGCTGCTCATTCAGTTTGCCAACGAACGCGATGAGGGTCCCTACGAGTGCCAGGTGTCCTCGCATCCGCCGCTCGTCCTGCTCGTCTACCTAACGATAATTGGTGAGTCGACCCACCACGTTCTCTTTTCCTTTCCCATAACATCCTTGCTGTTCAGTTCCTCACGTGGAGATCCTCGACGAGCGGGGCTCGGCCACTCCGGAGAAGTACTACAAGGCTGGCAGCACCATTGAGCTGCAGTGCGTCATTTCCAAGATTCCGCATCCCTCCTCCTACATTACCTGGCGGCACGGGCTGCGTCTGCTCAACTACGATACCAGCAGGGGTGGAATCAGGTAAGACATATAGCCAAAGTCACGGAAAATCAGAAAGCCAGCTACCATCGGCATGTCGATGTTTATATGCACTTGCACAGCACCTTCTCCTAAAACATTTGTAAATAAAAACACCGAACTCATGCGGATTCTCCTAACTGCTCCTACAAGTTGACCGATTGTTCCTATGGCAGCTATGTATACGACATAATCAAGCGATTAGATACAATTTAAACCATTATTTTGCAATCGTAAATAATAACTTCATCTCTGGTTATATTTTAATATGTTGAAAAATAACGAACTTATTTCTATATTAATTTTTCGATCGTTCCAAAAGGTATATTGCTGCCTATACTATATACATATACTATATATATAATATATGCTATACTATAGTAATACTATATAGTATTGCTAATTCTCAATTCATAAAAACGTGTCATATCTTACAGGTGATGTAAATATTTGCTGAAAAGCAGCAAAGGGTTAAAATATTTTACTCGCTACCCCTAGGGTACATGGATATTATAGCTTATTGCCAGCCGATAATGTATATAATAGGCAGAAAGAAGCATATCCGATACGATAGTTAATTTTGATCAGCAGTCAAGTCGATTTAGCCATGTTCGGCTGTCTGTCCGTATGAATCAATAGATTTCAAAGGAGTTAGAGCTATCAAATTTGGTACTACGACCACTTCCGTCCGCTCATGAAAAACGTGCTAAGTAAAATTGGAATAAAACATTGAAGTTATTTACATTTCGGCGAGTCGATCTAGCCATGCCCGTCAGCCCGTCTGTCTGTCCGTTTCCACACAAACAGTTTCTTATAAAATTTAGCCATGTAAATGTGCCTTTAATTTCATCCACAATGCTATGGCTTCCGGGTATCTTGGAGTCGAGCACAATCGACTGTAGCCTTCTTGCTTGTTATACCCTTGCAGGGTATTATAATTTTAGTCAAAAGAAAGCAACGCAATAAAGGAAGCATCTCCGATCTCATAAGGCATTTATTTAATCTTGATTAGCACCACCGGGCGAGTCGATCTAGCTATTTCCGTCTGTCCGTCCGTTTGTCAGCCTGTCCGTTTCTACGCAAACTAATCTCTCAGTTATTGAGCTATTATAATGAAAGCTTCCACATAGTCTTTTTTCCATTCTTATTAGTATATAAGTATATAGTATATCATAAACCTGACATAGGAACTTTATTTTTTAAAATATATTTTATTTATTTGATTAGCGCTCTGCTACCCAGCTTAATCTAATACATTTACAATTTATACACAACATTGGGTCATAAGGCTTCCCTAACTTTATAACTTCGTCGTTTTCCATATCAACGCCAAAATAGTTAAATTTTGTATTATTTCGATTTTAATTTAATGAAAATCGCAGGAACTGTGTATGTATCAAATGGCTGCCATATGAACGATCGGTAAATATATAAGAAAATGTATATCTATACATTAAACATTAAATAAACATTTTTCAGTTAAGTGTAATGAAAGTTGACTATACTTTCTATATTTTTTAACCCTAACCCTAAGATACAGTTTTCGTATACGTTTTTAAAATTATTTCCTAATATGATCTAATTTGAGATATAAAAATATATCATATTTCTAAGAGCTTAACCATTATCCTATATATTGCAGTGTCAAGACGGACATGTTGCCAGGACGAGCGCTGAGTCGTTTGTACATCGCCAATGCCAATCGCCAGGACACCGGCAACTACACCTGCATGCTGGGCAACGAGATCACGGAGACGGTGGTGGTCCATGTGCTGAACGGTGAGGTGTCGCGGAGGCCATTGAGGATTCCCCAACGTAATTGTGTTTCCTTTTGTGGTTCGCAGGTGAGGAGCCCGCCGCCATGCAGCATGCGAATGGAAGCCGCAGCAAGGTTAGCGCCTCCTTCACAATGGTTGTGTTATTTCTAGTGAACGTGTGCGTGTCTGGAACAGGACTGGAATTGGGATTGGTATTGGGATTGGGATCGTCGCGTGGTTGGTTAAGGCGATGATAGCGGCGCGGCGGGATCCGGGGATCGAAGATCCCAAGATCGTTGCTGGGGAGAGAGGCGCGCGGAAAATGCATACACCAAAAGAATCTTGTCCAGGATTGCATTTTCGACTTTTACTCTAATCATGGGTTGTTTAACATACGATACATAGCATAAACCGAAAATACTAAGCTTAAGTCAAGTGTATTTATAAGCGATAATCGAGAATCGCGAATCGATAACCGGGAATCGGGAGTCGTAAAAGAAAAACCAAAAGAAGGAGATCTTGTATTAGTAAGGGCGTACGCAAAATATATAGATGAGAACTTGATTTTGCCGTTTTTAGCGCTAGACATAATATTATTATTACCATAATCGAATCGAATTGTATTACCAAGGCCGTGTTTTTGTTGGCAACACACATATTGATGATCTTATATACATACATACATCTAACGTATCCATTTCGGCTCTTTGTTACCTCCAGTACATTCGTAAGATCCGGATCTAGCCTATACGTACTTGTTTCTCGCTTTAACCGCCCTTCCAAAGGTCGTCACATCCCCCCATTCCTTTCCCTTACTTGTATGTACACCTCCGATCCAAGGCCTTGTTAAAAAATGGTTGTAGCTTCTTGAAATCAAACAGCATATCAGTTGGGATCATTCTAATCGTAATAATAATAACGCTAGCAAACGAACCACAACATTCGTGATCCTTCGGTAGTTGACTTGGATTCATAAACTAAAAGTTTATATTAAAATAATCATTTATTTACTTATTATTTGTAGTGGAAATATATATCTGTGCCAATGTTGAGTCAGCAAATAGAAAATCTTTCGATTTATGCGGATTAAGTCGACTAGCAAAAACGCTCATTATATTTACAGTACAAATTTACTGTACAAATTTAATTTTCTTTACCTTTACTTTGAGTCTTATTCTGAAGGTTTTCGTTTTTGTACAAATATAGTTTTCCTGATTTAGTGCTTCCTAGTGAGAGCTTGAAGACATCGATGCTTATCGATAAAATCGATATGTTTTCTCCCATTTTGGAACTAAGCTATTCGATGTTCGAAACTATAGTTTACTTTCACTTATACATAATAATAGATAATTCCAAGTCAAATGCCGATAACAAGCAAGTGTAATGATCAACACTTGTCGAAACCAATCAATACCTTAGTTTCATCGTGTCAATTTATAATTTCCTGCCGTGAATTTTGAATCGGCGGCATCGAATCGGTAATCAAAAAAGGTTGTTAATTTACTATGTAATAAAATAATTCGGAGCTTGATCAAAACTTTAAGTTTTTTTTTGAGTTGAGTTGGGTCCCAAAAGTAAAAAGTAGAACAAAAAAATAATGTAGTGGAAAAGGCCGCACGGTGATGATGTGTAGAAGAGACCTTAGAGAAAATGTTTAACGTTAACATGAAAAAAAAGAAACAGAGAAAAAAAACAAAAAAAAAACTGTGCCATTCAAAATGGATACATATCGTTTAATTGTTGTTAATTCGGTTGCGGAACCAATGACCATTTTTGAGGCAGACGAAGACAGAACAAAATGTATTTGTATATTTGTATTTGTATCTTTTTGGAATCGAACGGTTGCGTTGCCTCCTCCAAAATTCCAACACAACTCGGACCAATGGGTAAAAAGTACTTACTACTTGAATGTTTTGATTTAAAACGGTCCCAAAAACCAAAACGAAATGCACTATAAAGTAATTCAATGAAATGAGTAAATAAAACACGAGATCAAGAAACAAGAAGCGAATGAATAATACTTTCCACTTTCCTTTCTCTCCTTTTTGGGCGCGCGGTGAGGACCTATCATAATACGACTTATATCAATTCACTTTGGCTTTAGCTTCGAACTATATTTACCTATTCTACCCTCTATCTGCCATATTAACCACACTACTGACGGCTTTCCAAATATGTCCATATTGCTTTTTCACATCGATCGGTACACTCTCTTTACAAATGTATTAAGGAATCGAAGCATATAGTATAAACTTGATGGGTAACAACTAATTTCAATGGTCCAGTGTAGTTATTGTAAATTATTCAAATTGATCCCCCAATCTTGATCCTTAAAGTATGCCCTTAAATAACACACACACGAAGAAAAAAACAACACAAAACAAGGAAAACGAGAACCCTTAAAAAAAAGGAAAAACAAAACAAAGCAAAACAAATGTTGGAGTGAGATAACGAAACAATACTTAGAGACTAAAGAAAGTGACGAAACGAAAACTTTTAGAAAGATTTTTGGTTACAGAATTATATTTAAAATAATTATTATATATTTAAAATTGAGATTATAAAAGCAAAACATACATAAATACATAATGTATAACGTGGGCGTCCGAATCCGAGACCGACGGCAACGGCGACGGCCCCCAAAACGAAACCGTCATTGTCAAACAAAAAAAAAAAACAAAAACTACTGATTAATGCAAAATTGTATAAAAAAACACACACAACCACATTTGTTTTTTCTATTAAAACATTCAAAACATCAAAAGTGCTTTTCATTTACGAAACATTCGCAGGAACGCATCTCAATTGGGTTTTCATCAGAGCTTGTAAAATGGTCTCAACCGTTTTTGATCATTCGAGTTCTCTCCGAGAGAGAACGACAAAGGACCTTAAAAGGTCCTCGGTGGCTTGGTTTCTAACGTGATTAGTGTTGACTGTATTTGGAGAGACAAAATGCGTAACTCTCTCAAAGTGCTGCACAATCCTCTCTTTTTAAATAAGACTAAATATATTGATTATAATTTAATTGTTTTGATCCTAAAAATATTTTAAAATACTATTTAAAGACTTTCGACAAAGAGTTGTGTAGATTCTTTTGGAGAGAAAATCAAACAGTAAAGCTGGTCGATATATTCCAATAAAATGATCAAAAACGTCATAATATAGTAAGCAAAGACTGAAAATGAACTGAAAACGCTCTCTGACAATATATGGAGTCCTGGCACCAATAGGGGTCCTATTCAAGTCTTTTATTTAGCTTAAAGGTAGCCCAAGATAAATGGAAATAATGCAAACAGTTCACACATATGTGAGGAAACAAAACCCACAAGCCAAGGAATATGATGTTGGACGTGCCAAAAATTAGCGATAGCGTTTATACTAATACCTGACTTATGGGCCTCCTCAACCTTGTTTAAATTCGCCTGAATATGATGGGAAAATATCTGATTGGTTCACACTGATTGCTTCAAACTATGGAACCTATTATCTCAACTTCTTACCCACTAATAATCAGTCTGTGGTTTGTGGTCAAGGCGGAGTTGTTTCTCGGAGTGCTGGCAAAAGCAGATCGAAAAGATCGTTTCCGGCCCTTAAATTAGTGCTTATAGTGCTTTGACATACAATCTTTCTCGTTGCAAAGGCTTCTGCTTGTAAAATAATATATATAAATTTCTAATTCACAAACTAACATTCTTTTTATAACAAATTGATTAGTTGGATTCGTTGTTTTTATCGTGAAAGTTTAAGTGAAACGATAAGCAACCTTGCGCGCTCTGCTTTCATATATTACATAATATATTTACATATATTATTATCATTAAATAGTAAAACAATATCATTCCTTAAGTAGTCCTTAGTTATTTAGCCATTGTATTCGACATCGGCATCTGTGTAAATCTTGTCCGGCTGTCCCGCCAAACTATTATCCGTCTCCATCATCTCGACATCGCGACACTTGGCCGCCTGCAGCTCTCGCCTTACCTCGGCGGTTATCTTGAAGTGGGGTTTCTTCCTGCAACGAAAAAAGAGCGAGAGTTAAATGCGATATTGAGATGGAATCAAAGGAAATACTCACTTGAGGAGCTGGAGGAGGGCATCCCTCTGTTCGGAGGATATGTCGTTCTTATAGCGCTGCGCAAAGGTGAGCAGACTCTGGTGCCATAGCACCGGCAGCTCTCGCTTGTCGTTTTCGAATCTGTTTCACGATTTTATTTAGAAAATGCAAAGAGGGAAAATACAAGGAGCAACTCACCTTAGGAAGTGAAAGACTGCTGCGTCGACGACGCGATACGGCAGCGCATAGCGCTTGTCCAGGAAGAAACGGATAAACATGGAGTTGGCACCCGAATAGCTCATCTCGCAGATCTTTAGCAGGCAGGCGGAGGAGTGCAGCACGGGAATGGAGCTGCGTGCCACCACGCTGCCAAAGATAATAGCCTCGCGCAGCGTACAATCGCCGCCCTCCAGCAGCGGCAGGATGATGCCCTTCATGAAGGCGGCCGGCTTGAACAGAGCCCGCTTCAGGGCATTGTAGAGATGCTTATTGAGCTTCTTATACTCGCAGAGATCGTCGCGAATGCGCGGCAGCAGCACCAGATTGTAGAATCGCTGGGCCATCGCTGGCGACAGCGCCGAGCAGAAGATGCGCGTAGCCTGGAACATGGCGGCGGCACTCCAGTTGTGTGGCTCCGTTATAAACAGGATCTGCTCCCAGTTGCGCAGCTTCGGTATGACTTTGAAGGCCTTCGGGATCCTGCCGCTGCGATAACGCTTCAGTACAGTACGAACGCCCTCGTACAACTCCTTCACCTTGGGATCGATCTCTTCAATCTTGAGTGAACCCACATCGGAGACCTTGGTGTGTATGTCGGCCTCCTTCTCCTGGATCTTTTGCATGATCATCTGGGAGAGGTGCAGCGTACGCTTGCCTTCCTTGGCCGGCTGCTGGAAGCGTTCAAAAGCGGCTACATCCTCATCGGCCATATCTAGGTCGGCCATGAAGTCCATTTCGTTGACCTCCTCCTCTTCCTGCATGGCCATCCCGTCGCCTGCAAAGAAAACGTTTTTTGTTTTATTTCTTAGAGACTTCCTTTGAACGGCACACTAATTATTTACAAAAATGTAAGTGTACTTACTCAAACTGAAGTCGACTTTCTTGACGGTCACCAAACTGGGAAAGTTCTCCTCATCCAGCTCCAACTGCTGCCGCTTGGCCGCGGCCAGAATATTCTGACTGCTCCTGGCATCGATGTTCTGCAAAGACACAACTTGGTTTTAGAAAGAAATTGCTGACTTAATGTCGAATTCTTACCGACGACTCCTCGGCCCGCAGCTTGACCTTCTCCTTGGTCTTTGCCTTGGCCACCTTGCCCTCGGTAATCTGCTTCTCCAGGTTTACATTCTTGATCGTGGCCACATTGGCCTTCTTCGGCTTGACCATTATCCACCGATTTTATCGAGTATTAGTTGTTCAATTTCGGATTTAAAACTCTACTCTTTTAGTTTAATCGTTGCACGTGTTGCTAAAAAGCAATTACGTTGCCAGCTGGTCGCTGATTTGAAAAACAAAACACATTTGCCATCTGTCTGGCAACGCTGCGCCAAGGCTGATGTTTCGATATATATCGATGTATATCTAGTGATGGCTGATTTGCCGATATGGAAAATGTGACTTGGTAACTAAATTTCTATGCTAATAATAACCAATATGTGGCTATTTTGAATAATAAGTGTATTGCAATCAATTTAAGAAGTAAAAAATAATGCGATTCCACTGCTACACATTCTCACATTCTCGGGTATGGTCCCTATTGCCATCTGAAATTTCATATTGTTTTTCTAACTATTATTGTTTTTGGTTTAAATATGTATTAAAATACGCCTAAACGCAGTATCTCATAAAAACTTCCTTAACATGAGTACAGCTCTTGTTTAAATAAATGTGTATTCTCAACTCCTTTTACTGATATGTTCTACAGGGAATGTACTGATGTTTTATGTTTATATATAATAGATTTATGAATTAAAATATTTGTAGGCTTAAAAAGTTTTACTTTAACCAAGTTTCTTAAAAATTGTATTATTATTTTCAAATCAACCATCTTATAGAGATAAAACTTAAATTGTAATATTTTAATATGTTTATAAATTTGTTTTATAAAGTTTTGCTGCAGCCGTTCACCGTGACTATAAATATCGATATTTCTTTATGCAGCCGGTCGAACTCGCGTCACTATTTCCTCTTCGGGGTCTTTTCCAACCCTGCGCTAGCAGCAAACAGACCTCGGCCGATTCTTTTTTTTTCTGCGTTGCCTGAAAACAGACGACATCATGAAGGTGTGCAAAAAATTTGTGAAAATACCCCGTTAACTCCGGCAAACATTAAGAAATATTGCGAAAAGTGTAAAGCACAACCACTGGCGCGGCGAATCGTTCGGTTTGCGGTGAAAAATAACCAGTGATTGCGTTTGCAGCAATTGATGATAATTTATTTGTTGGCGGCCGACGGCGCTTGTTATTTTTTTGTTGTGTACAACCAAAAACCATTCTTTAAATTGTGTGTGTGTGCTTCTGTGTGCTTGCAGCTCAACGTTTCCTTTCCCGCGACGGGATGCCAGAAGCTGTTCGAAGTTGTGGACGAGCACAAGCTGCGTGTGTTCTACGAGAAGCGTATGGGCCAGGTTGTGGAGGCCGATGTCCTCGGAGATGAGTGGAAGGGCTACCAGCTGCGCATCGCCGGCGGCAACGACAAGCAGGGCTTCCCCATGAAGCAGGGTGTGCTGACCCACGGTAAGTTGCCCGCCGATCTGAGGGATCTAAGATATCTAAGTTGTATTTGATGTCCAAACATTGGCTATCAACATACCTTTAAGTGGCTTTCATTATAAATGTACTCTTTGACGTTATCTACTTTAAATTCTTGCTAAATTCTCTTTGAAACAACTTGATTTGTGCCATAGTTCACCTGGGAACTACCAAATATAGACTTGGCATAGTGAAATATAGCTGGGGAATCGATATTCTATGTTTTAAAGTAAAGATACTTTGCTAAGACTATTTCAGCGCTACTGAACATGTTTAGGTGAAATGCTCAGCGCTATTTATGTGCTTTCCTTTCTGTAAATACCCTACTAATAAACATTTCTCGCCCTTTCAATTTCAACAGGTCGTGTGCGTCTGCTGCTGAAGAAGGGACACTCGTGCTACCGCCCACGCCGTACTGGCGAGCGCAAGCGCAAGTCTGTGCGCGGCTGCATCGTCGATGCCAACATGTCGGTGCTGGCTCTCGTGGTGATCAAGAAGGGTGAGCAGGACATTACCGGTCTCACCGACACCACCATCCCCCGTCGCCTGGGACCCAAGCGTGCCAGCAAGATCCGCAAGCTGTACAACTTGAGCAAGGAGGACGATGTCCGTCGCTTCGTGGTGCGTCGCCCCCTGCCCGCCAAGGACAACAAGAAGGCCACCTCCAAGGCACCCAAGATCCAGCGCCTGATCACCCCCGTTGTGTTGCAGCGCAAGCACCGTCGCATTGCGCTGAAGAAGAAGCGCCAGACGGCCTCCAAGGAGGCTGCCGCCGACTACGCCAAGCTGTTGGTGCAGCGCAAGAAGGAGTCGAAGGCTAAGCGCGAGGAGGCCAAGCGCCGCCGCTCTGCCTCCATCCGCGAGTCCAAGAGCTCCGTCTCGAGTGACAAGAAGTAAATGCCGGAACCCACATTTCGTCGTCGTCGTTTAAGCAGAAACTGAGCGTAGATCGGCCCCCCAATGGCCCCCTACGAAAGAAGAAAAAAAGTTTTGTAATCATTTATGTGAAATAAATGTGAAGAAAATGGTATACAATGCCCCTATGTGGTCTCTTTTTTTTCCTGTGTCAAGTCTGGCCAAGTGCGCTCACGTGTTGTTAATGGCCAGAAGCCATATCTGTTTGCTTCTGTATATAGAAAGCTGGCAAAACTCTGGAGGCTCCTCTCCTCATCCATTAATTGCCCAAGAAGAAGCTTCTTCAACATCCCACGTGTTACGAGCTCCCATGGGATTGTTTCCTTGCTCTTTATTTCCCCTTTTTGTGTTTAAATTCAATGATTTTGCTGAGAGTGATGAATATATAAATACAGTCCCCCAACCAAGACATTACCCCTGTCATGCTTGATCTAAGACATCAGGTTCTTGTTTTATATTCAAGCTTGGTCTCGGGTAAATTGCGCAAAGAAGCATAACTTTGACAATCTGTCGAGTTCCATGGAGATTTTAGAGTCAAAAATAGAGGCGATCCTCCGCCTTTTGGTTGGGAACTAATCCTCGTTTTTTAATGGTTACTCGCGAGGTCATATTAGGTATATTTCCATTTTAGCCTAGATCAAAGTCATAAAACTATTAAACGAAAAATAAGCTAAATATGTCAAAAGAAAGTATTTGTTTGCTATTTAAAATGAAGGAATTCTGATCCCAAGTATCCAGATCCGTATGAGGCGGCTAAAACTTTAAATTCTTCACAGCTCGAAATAATCAAATGAAATATCGTTTAACCCATAAATCCAGCAATAAAGTCGTTTATAAGAAAACACTTATGAGGCATATTCGTTCTCTTGGTGTGAAAGAGGAGCAATTGTTGTTTTTAAGCGAAATAGAGCGGGATGGCAGCAGGCAGGCGTGTGGCCTCTTCTTCCGTCTTCTCCAACAGCCCGCCAAGAAAAGAATTGCCTTTGTATTTCAAGCTAAGTCATAGGTATATTCATCGGTACGTAGGTAATGTTATACATATATAAATAAAAAACAAGTAGAATGTGTGTTTAGAAGATGTTACGAGGCAGTTCCAGTCAAAATACATGTTCCGGAGAAGGTTCTTATCTGCTGGCGGTGCCACTGGGTATGGGACTCTCGTCCAGAGGCGCCTCACCAGAGACTGGGTTGGGATTTGGGCTAGCAGCGTTCGTCGTTGTCGCGGTTGTTGTCTCCTCAAATCGCGTGAGCTTGGCTTCCTGATCCGCTAGCAGCTCGAGCAGATCTTCCTGATCCTTTTGCGTGGCTGCCAAGGATTCGTGGGCTATATCCGCCCGCTGCCTTTCCGCCGACACCTGCTGGCGCAGGGTCTCCAGCTCTTTGGTGAGACGAATATTCTCCGCAAAGTACATGTTGGCCTGATAGCGAGCGGCATTCAGTTCCTCCTCGTTGGCGGCAACGGCAGTTTCCCCAAGTTGGCTGTGCCCCTGACCCGCGGTGGCGCCCAACTGGGCCTTGAGCAACGTGTTCTGGTCGGAGAGCTGCGCCTTCTGCGACTGCTCTTCGCTGAGTTTCTCCTTCAGCTCGGCGTTCTCGTGCTCCAGCTCTTTGGAAGACTGCTGCAGCGTCTGGATCTGGGCGTCCATGCCCCGGATTATGCCCTTGTATTGCGAGACCAGAGCCGAGGCCTCCGAGCTGAGCGTGAGCTCGGTCAGCTCGATGCCGTCCACATCGAAGCCGCTGACCAGCTTAGCAATGAGCGCCTCCAGACCCTTGTACAGCTTGCAGTACTCGTAGTCGAGGAGCAGCTCGCCGGCGGACTTGGCACGGATCTGGGCCTGCTTGCAGGCTCGACTGTACGCCTCGTGGCGCGACACCTCCGCCAGCTTGCTGCAGAAGCTCTCCTGGCCAATGCGCTTGATGATCAGCTGGCTGATGTCCTCGCGCTTCTGTCCGGGCAGCGAGTTGTCGTTGAACTGGATGCACAGGCCCATGAGGAAGGCGCACATGCCCTGGACGAGAAACTCGCGCTCGTCGTGCTCGTTGGAGCAGAGCTGGGCGGTCAAATAGGCCATGGTGCCCTGCGTCTCGAGCAGCGCCTTCACTGCGCCCGGGCAGTGGGCCAGCCACAGGCTGAGCAGCATCAGCAGGCCGACCTTGCTCTGCAGCCGATACCGTTCCTGCTGCATCAGATTCGAACACTGCTCGAGGAGCGTAATGGGCCGCTGGCCGCCAGGCGTGGCCAGTAGCACGCGCAGCAGCTCCTCCTTCAGTGCCGCATTCTCCACGAGTGTGTGCATGAGGGCGACGGCTGCGAACCAATTGGCCAGGGCGTCCGTGGAGAAGAGACCGGTGCAAAGGAGCTGGCCCGTAGACAGGGCACTCACGTCCGAGGCGCTCGACGGGAGCAGGGTCTGGACCACCGCCCGCTGGCCGTCGGCATTGCGATAGAGGAAGCACTCGAAGCAGTAGAGGACGGCGCAGCGCAATGCCAGCAGCTGCTTCTCATTGATCATCGACATGAGCAGGACCACGATGGCCGGTCGTGGCGGACTGCTTGGCGCCATAACGCGGCCCAGCTCGTCCTGGTTGTCCCGGTCGCCGCGCACTACCTCGGCTACGGCATTGATCGTTTCGGTGAGTATGTCCGCCGGAACGCCGCTGCTCATGAGGATCTCGCAGAGGGCGTGGAGTAGCCGTGACTTTTGCATAACGCGCTGGCAAGCAGTCACCACCTGCTGCTGATTGCTGGGCGTCACTAGGGCGCGGACTACCTGTAGCAGGCAGTGGAAGTTGGAGACCTTCTGCGGCGACCAGCCCACCTCCTCGGTGTCGTGGGCGAGCTCGAACATGGGCGCCAGGCGCTGGATGTAGCTGCCCTCCTTGAAGAACTGCTGGTTGCTTGAGTTGTTTTTAAGCAGGTTCAGCAGCAGGATTAGGCAGTCCTCGACAACGATGCCGCCGTCGGAGCAGCCCTCCTCGCGCACGATCTCGAACAGGCGGTCGAAGGCGTTCTCGAAGGCCACGATTTTCTGGATATTCGAGTTGCCCTTGGTCAGCTCGATCAGCAGCAGCAGAACGTCGTTGCGGATGACCTCGCGGCTGTCGGTGAGCAGGTCCATCAGCTTGGACACACCCATCGGGCTGACCAGCACCAGATCCTGCAGCTCGCGCGTCTTGTTCGAGATGAGGGACGTTATTAGCTGAATGGCGGCCCGGCGCACACGGAAATCGTACTCATCCAGGTAGCCCATCACCAGGGTTACGTGCTCCGGCGTCTTAATGAACATTTCCGTGAACTGTTCGCCCACGTTGACAGATACCGTCGGATTATCGGCCTCCTCGTCGAATTCCTCGCTCGTCACCACATTGCAGAGCGTATCCAGTGCATAGCTTATGATCTCCGCGTCCTGGCCATCGTTTTGTAGCACTTGGACTAGCGGTGGCATACCCTGGGCGCCTACCTCGATCCGGTACTTGCGCGACAAAGCCTTCAGGGCCCGGCAAGCGTCGCGACGATCCTCCAGCAGGGTGGACGAGTAGACGCGATCGACCAGCTTCTCAACCGTCTCAGCGGCACTCGGCTGCTGGCCCGGCTCCGTGCCGCCCAGCACCGTCTTGATGCCACTCTTCAAAAACTCCATGCGCCAGCTGCCAAAGTCGAAGGAGTGTATTCACGCCAGCGGGCTGGGTTTTTTCGCGTTTTGCTTCCACGTCGCCTTTATGAAAACAATTGGCGCAGTGTGGCCAGCCACCCGTCCTCTAGAGCTGCTAAGACATTGATGTTATTATCGATATTATCAATGTATGTCGATGCTTATGATAAGGTTCAATGAGATTTAGAAAATATCGTTTTCACCGCCTTTGAGAAAACATGTTAAATGGATTAAATAAAGAGAAATTCAAAAATATAATAGCGATATTACGATATATCGCATGAAAATAAAAATATATTGATATATAAATCGCAGTGGAGTTAGTCACCTGCACCCTAGCTGCCAAGACATCGATATTCTTATCGATACTATCAATGCTTGGGGCTGCATACAATTTTTAAGAAATTCGCCTTTGAAGCAATATGTTAAATTGATCAAATAAATAGCACAAAACAAAAATAAAATATCCCTTGAAATATATATAATATTTTTGAAAAAATATCGGTATATATTTTGATATATTTTCAACATGTCTAGTCTATGGCGCCGCGGTCACACTGAGAAAGCTTGTAAACAAATCGGTTTTTTTTTGTTGTTTTGGATTTTCCTCGAATATCCGCGATCTGCGTGCGATCGCAGCTGGGTGGGATTCTGGCGCGGATTGGCAATGAGCAGCGGCGCCGCCGGCTGCAAGCGCGTGCACAGCATCGAGGTTGAGCAGCCGCTGGAGGCGGAGCGCGTGCAGCACGGCCTGCTGTTGATCAAGGGGCGTCTGCTGCCCAAGTGCTCGGCGGCGCGCCAACTGAGGGCCACCCTGAACAGGTCGCTGGAGCTGCTCACCCAGCTCTCGGCCGCCGGCGAATTTAAGTTGCTCTTCGACTTGGAGCGTGCCGGTCAAGGGAGCTCGGCAAAGGAGACGATTGCCTGCCACTTGGAACTCCGCTCTTGCAGCGCCGTTCGCTTGATTAGCTTCAGCTACACGCCCCGGACCAGCTCCTACAGAGTGCAGCCGCTGTATCTGCTGTGCAGCGACGAGGAAAAGGCCGAGGAACAGCAGCGGGAGGTGCAGTCACTCATCGATCTCAATTTGCGGCTGGTGCAGTGCATCTACGCACACAAACTACAGGCTGCTGGCTATCCCAATCGCACCTTCACCCTGAACGGCGGCTGCTGCTCGTTCCGCAGCCAGCTAACCCAGGAACAGGCTCTGGCAAAGAGCGAGGACGAGCTGTGGCAGCATTTCGCGGGCGAAATCATCGCCTGTCCGCAGTGGGGCCACCAGATACGTCTCAAGTTTGTGGCTTTCGTCGGCTGCACACGCTACGACGGAGCGGGTGTGGCGGCCAGCGGTGACTCCTCTTACGCCAGCATCCGTCGGCATCTCAGCGGACACGCAGCCCTTGGCGGCGGAGGACTGGCGCTGTTTGGTAGTGCCCACTTTTACGCCTGGCCGCGCAACTTCTCGGAAATCGGGGACTGTGTGCGCAGCACGGAGCGGGTGGACGTATCCCGGCTGCCGGACGAGAGCAACTACAGGCGAACGTACGGCGGTGTGTACGCCAGCACCTTGGGTGCCGTGTGTCACGAGTTGGGCCACTGCTTCGATCTCGGCCACACCGCCGAGGGGGTGATGGGCCAGGGCTTTGACTACCTAAACCGAGTCTTGACCGTCGACCAGCCCACAGAGCACTTGCCGCAACGAATTGTAGAGGCAGTGGGCGGTGGGGCGAAGAGAGCTGCTGCTGAGGGCGACGGTTCCAGTGCTGCTGGAACTGCAGAATCGTCTGTCGGCATCGAGGGACCCCCGGCCAACCGGCCACGCTTTACCAAACTGAAGCTGCAGCCGAGTAGCCAACTCCTGGACAACTATCACAACCAAAGGCAACACGACAGCTTCTATTTCGCACGCAACTGTGCCGTGATCTTGGCCAGCCATCGCTGGCTCAATCTGGACCTAGAAGAGACGTCGTCGGCGTACATCGAGCCCGCCGACATCCAGCTGAGCTGGCCCACCAAGGAGATCGTCTCCAGCAGGCCCATGCGATTGATCGAGCTGCGCTGTAATCGCAACAGTCTGGTGGCCCACTACGAGGAGTTCGAGGAGGACAACGAGAGCAACGGCGGCCGGGCTGTGAAGCGCTTCCAGTTGCCAGCAGCCTTGTGGCATCTCTTGGCGGAGCAGCGCACCCATTACGTATTCGTGGTGACCACCAGCGGCGATACCAAGCGACTTTCCTGTGATTCCACATAATTAGGAGGAGGAGGAGCTGAAGGAGAGGTGGCAGGTGAATACTGGAATGTATGTAGCTGCATGTCAAGTGTTTAAAGGGAACTTAATCACTCCACTTGGCATTAGTCAGTCTCGGTTCGTGCTTGACCCCTAGGCACGTGGGAAACCTTTGAAGAAACAAAGCAATTACCTGATGCTTCGCTTTTGGATTGTTTTCAAATAGAATACATACTACACTTTTCAAGTATAATCCGTCAAAGCAGCACCTACAGTTACTGTCGTAGCAAAGCCGTAAGTTGAAAATAATATTTTTACAATTTTTTCCAATAAGTCAATCCATGTACATATTACGTATTCACCTAGGGGAGGGATTATTTTTGAAGATATATTTAAACAAAAATTGTCTTTTTAATATTTATTTTTGGAAAATGCTTATTTATGGTTACGTAACCATAGGGAAAGGGGTTCTTTCCATGATCACTCTTGATTATTAAGGGGTTCTCCCAATGATCACTCCTCTTATATAGGGGGAGAGAGAGTTTAAATTGATCAAACGTGATTACGTGATATATGGAAGGGCCCTTAACACAACTCGAAAGTAGCCTTTTCCAAACTTAAGGACTTTAGCCTCTCTTCGGATTTTCCGTTCACTTTTAGTTTAAGGGGAACCCATCAGTTAACAATTACCATAATCAAGTAAATATTTGCCTCACTCCCAAATACAAATTACCTGATTACACCTGTCCATAAGGTGAGTCATGCATTTATTACCAACACTTCTTCGGTGACGCTTATCGGTTAGTTGTTGTCTTCAAACTGTGTGAACTTTACAGTGGAGCCAATGGCATTGAAATAAATACTGATACGAGAGAGCCATAAATTGGGTAAATCGGAGGGGAAGAGAGAAAGATAGAGAGAGAGAGAGCTGATAACGTGGCTATAACGCAATCAGCATGCCATTAATCATGGAAATTCCAAATCACTTGATATAATGTTAGCCAAAAAGTCGTCAGTTTGTGTTTGTCCTCTAATTATTTTATTTGGCAGAACAGTGACAAAGCCTCTTATTCGTAGAACTTAACGATAAGGAAAAATATTAAAAAGCGAAAATAGGGAAAGTATTTTACGAAATAATGTAATTAGTAAGAACCTCGTATAAAATAAATAAATGCTAGAGAGAAAGACTTAAGCAGCTACCTATACCAGTGTCTTTAAACTTATTATTCTCGAATAGAGACATCATAACTCCACGACACATCGACCAACCGTCTTGAAATTGAGTATTATTGTGTATATAACCTATATATCTATATATTATTTGATATATCTTGAGTATATATTACATTTAAGCTATGATCTTTTTTACTTTGGCAGTTTGGCATTCAAATAACGACCAAAGAACTACAATTTTCCACAACTATGCCAATTTGTTAATTTTTTACATTTTCCAAAAATCGTATCTATTGTATAGGAAATACCTTTAACTTAAATACAATTTTTAAATTATTTTGGGCCGAAATCATGTTAGCAGTTGGTTTACCTTTTTTTTGCACCTTCGAAGACAGCACAACTTGCAATAATTTTGTTAAAAAAAAATGTTTAAATCTACATAGCCACAACAATATATGTGGGTTTAAACTTTCTACAGATTATTTTAGTCTTGAAAAATTCACAAAAATCTCTCAATCTTTTATGGAATAGCTCATAAACTGGAACTACTGTACTGCTTGACATCGACAAGGGTGCTGCAGTGGTTTTCAAACTTTTACAAAAGCGCTCTGCAAAGTTCACATTGCAAATCAACCTGAACGAGAACACAGGTGGGCTTAGAAGAGAGCTACCAAACAGGGACGTAAGCAAGAGGGTACATGGGAATTGTGGCTAACCCTTTGCTAGCATCCTGCGTGCGCCACTGTCTCGAACAGGTTTAGCTGATCGTCGTCAGCTGAGCGGGCTCGCTCGCGTTCTCTCCCTCTCTTATTCTCACAGAGCTAAGACAGCAGCTTATTGGGGTTAAGGTGCCCCTTCCCCCGCACCTCCTTGCCCTAACGTGATCGTCTTGAGAGCGTACCAGTTGTACTTTTTCACTCTCCATCATCGAAGCGGCGGCAGCGCAGTAGCGCTGCGCTGCGACAGCGAACGCGGTTCGATAGTGAAAACTGAAAAATACGGCGCTGATAGAACCAACAAATACAATGCCCAGCAATAGATAAGATAAACCACACGGAATTGATGTTCGTTCGAAAACTAGTGGCCCGCATTGATTCACCAAAATATTTTCGCACCTCCACTCTACCGATTCGCAGGCAGTCTTCAGCTTGAACGCAGACGGAGCGGAGCGCACAAACACTCCGAAATAATAATAATAATAATGGCAGCCACCGAGGTATCCGCCGCGCGCATTCAGTTCAAGGCGCTGAAGGGATTTCCGGCCAGCACCAGCGATAAGCTGGAGACCCAGGCCTTCCTCGCTGCCGCCAAGGAGATAGTAACTGTCATAGGTGATAACCCATAGATACAAACACACACTTGCATATGTGGCCTAAATTTATTAATATATATTTCTTTTCCATTTCTAGAGACCTTTGGCAAGCTCTTTACGCCCGTGATCAGTGACATGAACGGCAACATAAACGTAAGAACTAATAACTAAGGTGGTTCCTTCTCAGGTTAAGGTTCTCTCACATCGAGTACTTATCCCCAGTGTTCATCCCAGGATCCATCATCCATCCCCCAAAGCTAATGAAACTCTGTTTTCCAAATTCGAACTTTCGTTAGTTTATTTTTTTGCTTTAAAGCTTGCAATTAATAACACATTTATAACTATAAGCTATGTTTCGAACTTTTATTATTAAGTTTGATTTCGAGAATGAAATTCTCAGGATCTTGAACCTATTTACTGTCTACCACTAGTCAACGCTTTATTGTTCCGTTTGCCTTTTGAATCGAACGAATCTTCCCGATGGGTTTATGCTCTTTAAAACTTGAATTTTACATTCACATTCAATTTAAATAATCTCAAGCGTTTTCTAAAATCCACAGATTTAGGAATTTAATCTTCTAGCGCTAACACCTTATAACAATAAAGGCATCTTATATCGGCAAGCCGAAATTTGAATACCCCTACAGTATATGTTGAAAAACAACGAAGTAATGTACATTTTAACATTTTCCTATAAGTTATCGATCGTTTCTACGGCAGCCATAAGACATATTTTCAAACCGGACTTCTGAATTAACTAAAAATGGTTCATATCCTAAAGAAAATTACATAATTGTTTTCTTTTTATAGCTCGAACGTTAATATAGCAGCTTTAAGAAAGAAGACTATCTGAAAAGTTTCATTCAGATATCTCAAAAAGGGAGAGACTAGTTTGCGTCGAAACGGACAGATGGACACGGCTAGATTGACTAGTCTGGTGATCAAGAATATATATAATTTATGGGGTCGGATATGGTTCCTTCCTTCGGAATCAGTGACAATCGTGAACATTTTTAAAAAAATAAGACTACTCTAGAACGTAGAATTCCACATTATTTGGTTAAAATTTTCAGTACTTATTCCACTAATTACTAACATTTAGTGTCTTTAGTTGCTCAGCGAGATCTAGTCTCAATTTCATAAACTACATTCGATTTTCTTGATAGTTCGTTGATTTAAAGCGATGAGATGGCTTACTATAATCTTGGATCACTTAAAATAGATTTCAAAAATAGATTATTCTCTCTGATTACCGCCTCTGTGTTCTATTTGTTATACATATTTCTTTTATAAAATGTCTTCACTTTGTGCTTACTTTTTGTGCGCATTAAAATCGTAGTCACTCCTTGAAAATATGCTTCCAAAGCAGTGATGCCCAACAGATAGACTCGCGAGTTTCGCTGCCTGAGCTCTGCTCACACCGACAGCAGGGTCCCGCTCACACAAATACTAGCCTAACGCTAGTTCATGTATTCGTGTGGGCACCGCTGTTCTAAAGCCTCTCCTCTCCTTTCCCTTTGATTAGAAACTAACGAAGGCCTATGGGGCGGATGTGTTGAAATACCAGTATCTGGAGGATCTGATTGTGCTCAATGTGAACGTGGACGATTTTGCTGCGAATGCGCTGCTCTGGCTAAAGCGCGGTCTCCAGCTCATTTGCACCTTCTTCGAGAACATCAGCAACGATGCCGGGGCCAAGGAGGCACTGAAGCACCATCTGCAGGATGCCTACGAACGCACCCTAAAGCCCTACCACGGCTTCATTGTCCAGAGCACAATTAAGGTAGGTCTGCCTGCCCTCCACTGGCCTCCTCATTTAACCGTTTTGTGTGCGCTTGCAGATCATCTACAGCTGGGTGCCCACGCGGAGCCAGTTGCTGGGACAGGGAGCCGCCCAGGCGGAGAACATCGAGGTGATGGCCAGCTATCTGCCCAGAATGCGCGCCCATCTGGATGCCATCGATGCGCTGCTGAAGACGCACAATCTGGACGATGCCCGGAAGGTGTGATGGGGGATGGTGCAGCGCCTTAGCTTAGCTTAGCTTATATAGCTTATCCTATTTTATTATTTATGCCAGTGTCCAAAATAAACCTCACAAGCCTTACTCTAAGCACCACTCGCCTTCACTTGGACTCGGGTGAGCGTCGGACGCGTCGCTTCTGTTCGCTGGCTGTGGGCGATTCCACCACGGATGCCTCTTCCCCATTCTCCTTCTCCCTTTCCTCCTGCTCTCGTTCCAACTCCCTTCGCTTCTGGTTGGGCTTGCAGATCACAAAGTGAACCAGGGACACGATGACCTCGAGCACAATCAGGGCAAACACTGCGTTCGTGATGATGCGCAACCACAGACTTCGCCCGGCTGCCGAAAGGCGCAGGTAGACCATGGCCGGCAGCAGGATGCAGGGCGTCACCGTGAGCAGCAGCCACATGGAGGTGGCGCCCGAGCACAGGTTCACCGAATAGCCGGCATACAAGCGCACGGCCTCCGCGGTGACGGCCAGGACGTACGCCACCAGCAGAGACAGGCCCTCCAAGTTCCACAGCATCTTGAACTGAGAAATAAGGATCTCTTGTTGCAAGGACCCCGAACATGCAAGGATGAGCGGACTCACCCGAATGAGCATCTGGATCAGGTAGCTCATGGCCCACACAACGGACACATAGGTGTTGGCCTGCAGCAGCATCTGCAGGACCAGATTGGCCCGATGCGGCGTCACAGAGTGCGCCATTCTCGAGGGATTATTGATATTGACCTCCTTGGACTTGCTCCGTTCAGGGTGCCACTGTACCAGCACTGCTCCCGCTATACATTCCCAGCCAGATTCAGTTGGAAAATTTTCCTGGTTTCCGGGTTTCCTGCGTTTGTTGTACTTTTTGTCGGTTGTCAGGGTAACGTCGTAATAAGCTGGAGCGGACGATGCTAATCTGGCTCACTATGACATCGCGGCAATCCTGCGAACCGGCGATTCTTTGCTGACTGCTGTGACACTCACGGAGTGCTGTTAGCTTACATTATGTTATAATTATGTGTAATGTAACAATTAATTAATTTAATGAGTACTAGATATTGAGGACTTCGGCTATAGACTTATGTCCATTGATTTTTTTTGCATTTTACAAGTTCGTTTACTTCCTAAAAGTTTCATTAGGCCATTAGAGCTATGGCACGCACCCATTCAAAGCTTGTCCAATGGTGTAGTGTGACCGCCTTGTCTTAAGCATAAATACCACACAAACCGGTCCAGCGGGTAGGCTCGACACCTTATAGAAAAAACATAAACAAACCGTCGTTATAGCTTAAGAGGGTAAACTTTCTGGCGAGGATTATGACCACAGGCGACATATTAAAGCCAGCCGAATATCCCACCTACGTGGTCTTGGGCTCCGGAGGCCATACGGCCGAGATGTGCCGGCTGACCCAGGCGCTACTGCAGCAGGACACTAGGCTAGCGGGAAAGTACCAGCCAATACGCTTCATCCTGGCCAGCAGCGACACCACATCCGAGCGCCAGCTAAGGGAGGTCCTGCCAGCGACAGCAGCCGCTCGCGCCGAATTCGTGAAGGTGCCACGCAGCCGCAGCGTTGGACAGTCCTGGCTGAGCAGCGTCTTCACAACGCTGTGGGCGCTCCTCTGGAGCTGCTATTTGGTGTTACGCGACCGACCGCAGTTAATACTTTGCAACGGTCCCGGCACCTGTGTTCCTTTCTGCTATGCCGCCTATCTGTGGCGCCTGCTCGGACGCCTGCCCCCGCGCACACGGATCGTGTTCGTCGAGAGCTTCTGTCGGGTGGAAAGCCTTTCGCTAAGCGGACGCCTGCTGCTGCCACTGGCGGATCTCTTTGTGGTCCACTGGCCGACGCTGGCCGCCCGCTACTCCCACAAGCAAAACCTTCACTACTTTGGTCGCATTTTGTAGTTATTTATTAATCGGAGGAAAAGAGAACAATAAACGCAAATGATAAATTTCAATATTAAATATAATGGAGTGGATGGGAAATCACTTGCGCCTTAGGCCCGGGCAGACGCTACGGTGAGCCTCCAGCTGGTGTCCTAATAGTTCCTGGCCGCATTTGGGGCAGCCGACAGTCTGCTTGAACAGACTGTGCTGACGGCGCTGGCGGGGGGTAAGCTCATCCTCGCTGGCCAGCATCGAGGAGTCACTGGAGGTGCTCAGGTTGAGATTGGCCACATCAGACTCGGTGTAGCCGAAGCCACGCAGCATTTCTTTGGCCCCCGACTTCGACGTGGCCAACTTAGGTTTGCGTGAAGCACTAGAGCTGCGTTTCCCCGACTTGGCTTTGTGCTTGTAGGAAGGCGGCATCACGCGCACAGTGATGCTGCAGCCGTCCAAGTGATTGGATAGCTCGCTGCGCTTCATGTTATCGAAGCATACTGGGCAGAAGACAATGTCGTTATTTTTATCATTGTCACGCTTGGAGCCACTGGGTACAACGTCGTTGTGGTTGAGGAACTCCTTCAGCAGCGTAGCATGGCCAATCTCACAGGATGAGGTGGTAGGTGGTCCGATTGATGGGTCAGTTGGTGGGTCATTGGGTTCATCATCATCGAAATCGCCATCGATGAAGGTGATCTCTTCTTCCGAGAAAATTGACGATTCCTCCTCCATCACTTCACGCTTAGTGGCAACCATGCGCTCCTGGCTGCTCATGGGAATGAGCAGCTGCTGCTGCTGCTCATCATCATCATCAACATCATAGACACTGTGCTTCTGGGCTTCGTCATCGTTGGAGTCGCGGCGACGCTTCCTGCTGTTGGCGCTGGTGTCGGAGTCGGAGGGGTAGCTGGGCTTAGTCTTGGGCAGTCCCCCGGTACGGGGCCTGGTGAATACATGTTCTGGCTTCTTGGCAGCCGACGGAGCTGCCTGCTGATTATCGTCGTCGTCGTCGGTCAGGTCTACCACAAATTTGGGTTGATCTCTGACCATGATATCTTCATCATAGGTCTCCCACTGCTCTCCTTGCAACAGATTGCGCCCGCCAGAACCACTTGGAGGCGCCATATTAGCTGCCGTCTTACTCTCGAACATCTTCAGACGGATTTCACGAATGTCTCTGGCCACTGGGGATGCTGGGGATGTCAGGCGCACAGAACCCGAGGCCGAGCCCAAGACGGAGCCCGAGCCCCAGCCCGAGACGTTGCCCGAGCCGGAGCCCTTGGCCGAGTCCGAGGCCGAATCCAAGGCCGAGCCCAAGACGGAGCCCTTGGCCGAGCCCGAGCCGGAGCCCTTGGCCGAGTCCGAGCCCCAGCCCGAGACGTTGCCCGAGCCGGAGCCCTTGGCCGAGTCCGAGGCCGAATCCGAGGCCGAGCCCACGACGGAGCCCGAGCCCCAGCCCGAGGCACTTCCCGAGCCGGAGTCCTGAGCCTTGCCCTCGCCATCAAGGAATGGCTTCTTGGCCAGCGGCGGCTTGTCAAACCATTGACGGATATCATTCTTGTAATCAGGCACAGTCGGCAGAGCCTTCTTCGACGATTTCTTGACATTGGTTATGTCCTTGGGTGGCTTGGCCGGCTTTGGCGGCTTAGTGGGCTCACTGATCTTCATAAATGTGCCGCCGCATTCGCGTTGATGCTTTTCCCACCACTGGTCACTGGGGCCGGGTGCGCGATTGGCGCATCGCTTCACCCAGCCCTGGAAGGGCGTGTGGTTCTGGCAGATTCCATTGCAGCGCCAAATGTGCGTGCGATAGGCGTTCACCTCATCGTGGAAGGTGTGGTATACTGTGATGTTTGTGCCCGCCACCTTATTGATCAACTCCATCTTGGCCTTAAAACGTGGGCCATGGCCGCCGTTGCCCTCGCGCACATTAAGTATGAATAGGTAGGCGTGTATCATTTCGTGCTGCAGGATCAAGAGGCGACGGAATGTTACAAACAAATGCAAGGAATGCCTGCATAATACTCACGAGCAGTGTCTCCACGAGGTCTTTGCGCGTACGCAGCTTCAGCAGCGGCTCGCTGAGGCGGATGATCACTTCATTGGTGTAGGAATTGGAGCGCATGTAGCATATCCCAGCGCAGTTGTACATGCGCTTGCTCCATTCGACGACGACGGCGCCCAGCTTGTTCTGAAAGAACTTCTGATTGAAGCGCATGAACATTGAGTATATGTCGGGGCTGGGATCGATCAGCTCCCACTCGGGATGCACCATGTGCTGGGTCTGGTTAAGGTAATCATTGTAGCCCGACTTGGCTGGTGTCAAAGCCGATGCATTGTACCCTTTTCTTTTGTTGCTTTCTTCCTGCGATGGACGATGGACAGTGTCATGGTTATGGTCGATGTCATCTAGCATCAGTCGGCGCGCTAGCTGCCAGTCGGCGTTCGAATCAGATAAATTCTGAAATTGTTCTTAAATCAGATAAATTGAAAACTAGTTTTGAGTTGCTCACTTCATCTGGCTGGGAACTGTTTGCCGCCGTTTCGCCATTCAGACTCTTGTGTAGACGCAGGGCCACCTGATAATCGGGGTCCTTGTTATTTTCGTCAAACATATTGCTATGCGTCAATCTCAAGAAGGATCGGGAGCTGCCGCCCCAGCTACTAGTTCTTCGAATTTCTCCAAATGTGTCGGAATTAGCGCGCCGTGCTACCGTATACCGTTCTCTAGAAACAGCTTACTTTACAAATGCACTAACGCGTTTAACGATATGCACGCACAGCTGAATATATCGGATACAAAGCCAAGGATATGCATTAATAATATTATAAGTAAATTCTTCAAGAAAATTTTGAGAAGGTACAAACATATAAAAATTGTACCACTTTGTGTGGACTGAGGTTAACGACGAGTATGAGGAATGAAAACTGTGTCAAGGGTCACTTAGTACTCAGCTGGAGCAGACGTTGCTAATCTGGCACACTATGACATCGCGAAAATCCTGCGAACCTGCGACTTTTAGCTGACTGCTGTGACATTCACGTAGTGCTGTTAGCTCATAGTTTTTTATAATTACATACAGTGGATCGCAGCTTATTTCGTGCAGCTGCCTTAAAAAAGTTCAAGTCGTTATTCCTGCTAAACAAAGAAAGATAACAGAAAAATTTAAATGCAGTATTTTAATAGGGAATATTAACATGTTTATTAAAAAAAACGATTTTCCTAATTATAAAAACAAAACAATTATTTAATAAAAACAAAATGTACAGACTTTTTTCATGCCGCAGCTTATTTCGTGCAGTTCATTCTTCTTAACTTATTATTGGTAAATTATTAGCTAAAATGTTGTTTGTCCTCTTTTCTGGTTCAGGACAGCTTTGAGACAATTTCCCAAGGATGAAACTAATTTTTTAGTGGTTTCCACTGGAATTTTTGGCCATTTTTCCATAGGAACACTTTTCAGGTAGTTTTTGTTCGAAATCTTCCTCTTCCTTATAGCGACGTCCAAAATTTCAAATACTTTTTGGATCACATTCAAATCTGGAGGCTGTCCTGGCGTTTTGGCGACATGAGGGCAGTTCCAGACAAGCCAATCCTTCACAAATCCCGCGGAATGCTTCGGATCGTTGTCCTGGTAAAATCGAAAACGATCGCGTATGCCCAGTTCTATAGCATTTTGGAGCAGGTTACCCTTTAAAATGTTAGGGTACATTTTGGCATCCATGATGCCATCAAAAAAAATTAGGTTGCCCACTCCAGAGGCTGCCATACAGGCCCAAAACCATGACGTTACCCCCGCAATGTTTGACTGTAGATTTCAGGTGCTTGTTTCCAGCTCTGTATTTGGTCGCCGCCACACAAATCTTCGTCCTTCTGACTAAAAATGTTAAATTTGGACTCGTCGTTACCATGTAACGTAATCGCTAGAGACTCCAAAATATATTACAAATCTTAGTGTATTTATACATGTCATAACGCCCTTAAACAAAAAAGACAGGATTTAGAAATTCTATAATAATTAATTCTAGTTGTACTGGTTAACTAATAAATGGTTTGCATTAAGAAATATGTACATCCATGTGAAGGAGCCTAATAAATTTAATGAGTACTAGCTATTGAGGACTTCGATTATAGACTTTTGTCCATTGATTCTTTTTGCATTTTACAAGTTCTTTGCCTTCTTGTCATTAGGCCATTAGAGCTATGGAACGCACCCATTTGAAGCTTGTCCAATGGTGTAGTGTGACCGCATTGGCTTAAGCATAAATACCACACAAACCGGTCCAGCGGGTAGGCTCGACACCTTATAGAAAAAACATAAACAAACCGTCGTTATAGCTTAAGAGGGTGAACTTTCTGGCGAGGATTATGACCACAGGCGACATATTAAAGCCAGCCGAATATCCCACCTACGTGGTCTTGGGCTCCGGAGGCCATACGGCCGAGATGTGCCGGCTGACCCAGGCGCTACTGCAGCAGGACACTAGGCTAGCGGGAAAGTACCAGCCAATACGCTTCATCCTGGCCAGCAGCGACACCACATCCGAGCGCCAGCTAAGGGAGGTCCTGCCAGCGACAGCAGCCGCTCGCGCCGAATTCGTCACTTTGGTCGCATTTTGTAGTTATTATTTATTAATCGGAGGAAAAGAGAACAATAAACGCAAATGATAAATTTCAATATTAAATATAATGAAGTGGATGGGAAATCACTTGCGCCTTAGGCCCGGGCAGACGCAACGGTGAGCCTCCAGCTGGTGTCCTAATAGTTCCTGGCCGCATTTGTTGCAGCCGAAAGTCTGCTTGAACAGACTGTGCTGACGGCGCTGGCGGGGGGTAAGCTCATCCTCGCTGGCCAGCATCGAGGAGTCACTGGAGGTGCTTAGGTTGAGCTCGGTGTAGCCGAAGCCACGCAGCCCCGACTTGGCTTTGTGCTTGTAGGAAGGCGGCTTCACGCGCACAGTGATGCTGCAGCCGTCGAAGTGATTGGATAGCTCGCTGCGCTTCATGTTATCGAAGCATACTGGGCAGAAGACAATGTCGTTATTTTTATCATTGTCACGCTTGGAGCCACTGGGTACAACGTCGTTGTGGTTGAGGAACTCATTCAGCAGCGTAGCATGGCCAATCTCACAGGATAGGGTAGTAGGTGGTCCGATTGATGGGTCAGTTGGTGGGTCATTGGGTTCATCATCATCGAAATCGCCATCGATGAAGGTGATCTCTTCTTCCGAGAAAATTGACGATTCCTCCTCAATCACTACACGCTTAGTGGCAGCCATGCGCTCCTGGCTGGTCATGGGAATGTGCTGATGCTGCTGCTGCTCATCATCATCATCAACATCATAGACACTGTGCTTCTGGGCTTCGTCATCGTTGGAGTCGCGGCGACGCTTCCTGGTTTTGGTGCCAGAGGGGTAGCTGGGCTTAGTCTTGGGCAGTCCCCCGGTATGGGGCCTGGTGAATACATGTTCTGGCTTCTTGGCAGCCGGCGGAGCTGCCTGCTGATTATCGTCGTCGTCATCGGTCAGGTCTACCACAAAGTTGGATTGATCTCTGACCATGATATCTTCATCATAGGTCTCCCACAGCTCTCCTTGCAACAGATTACGACCGCCAGAACCACTTGGAGGCGCCATATTAGCTGCCGTCTTACTCTCGAACATCTTCAGACGGATTTCACGAATGTCTCTAGCCACTGGGGATGCTGGGGATGTCAGGCGCACAGAACCCGAGGCCGAGCCCAAGACGGAGCCCGAGCCCCAGCCCGAGACGTTGCCCGAGCCGGAGCCCTTGGCCGAGTCCGAGGCCGAATCCAAGGCCGAGCCCGAGCCGGAGCCCTTGGCCGAGTCCGAGGCCGAATCCGAGGCCGAGCCCACGATGGAGCCCTTGGCCGAGCTCGAGACGTTGCCCGAGCCGGAGCCCTTGGCCGAGTCCGAGGCCGAATCCGAGGCCGAGCCCACGACGGAGCCCTTGGCCGAGCCCGAGACGTTGCCCGAGCCGGAGCCCTTGGCCGAGTCCGAGGCCGAATCCGAGGCCGAGCCCACGTCGTCGTCGTCAGTCAGGTCTATTACAGTTTTGGGATAATGACTGCCCATGACATCATCGTCATAAATTTCCCAGTACTCAACCGGTGGCATTGTATTAGCTGCCGTCTTACTCTCGAACATCTTCAGACGGGCTTCACGATTGTCTCTGGCCTTGGGTGGCTTGGCCGGCTTTGGCGGCTGAGTGGGCTCACTGATCTTCATAAATGTGCCGCCGCATTCGCGTTGATGCTTGGCCCACCATTGGTCACTGGGGCCGGGTGCGCGATTGGCGCATCGCTTCACCCAGCCCTGGAAGGGCATGTAGTTTTGGCAGACTCCATCGCAGCGCCATAAGTTTAATTGACAGACTTTCAGCTCATCGTGGAAGGTGTGGTATACTGTGATGTTTGTGCCCGCCACCTTATTGATCAACTCCATCTTGGCCTTAAAACGTGGGCCATGGCCGCCGTTGCCCTCGTGCACATTATTAATGAATAGTTCAACGTGTATCATCTCGTGCTGCAGGATCAAGAGGCGACGGAATGTTACAAACAAATACAAGGAATGCCTGCATAATACTCACAAGCAGTGTCTCCACGAGGTCTTTGCGCGTGCGCAGCTTCAGCAGCGGCTCGCTGAGGCAGATGACCACTTCTTTGGTGTAGGAATTGGAGCGCATGTAGCATATCCCAGCGCAGTAGTGCATGCGCTTGCTCCAATGAACAACGACGGCGCCCAGCTTGTCCTCAAAGAACTTCTGATTGAGGCGCTTGAATATTGTCCTTATGTGGGGGATAGGATAGAGCAGCTCCCGCTCGTGACGCAGCATGCGCTGGTAATCATTGTAGCCGGACGTGGCTGGTGTCAAAGCCCGTGGCTTGTGCCCTTTCTCTTTTTTTTCCTTTTCCTGCGATGTACGATGGACAATGTCAGGCTTCTGGTCGATGTCATTCGGCATTGTCATCTAAATTGTGAAATTATTTTATAATCAGATAAATTGTAAGACTTAGTGTATTTAAAGCCCTTATCAGGGCTACAACAAGTACAAGCAACTACAAGTATGTATGTATGTATATTGTTCTGGAACTTTCGCGACCACGTGGCGGCTAAAAAATTAACCCCATAGTACTCACAAGTAGTAGGTAACCTAAAAACTTGTTTTGAGCTACTCACTTCTTGTGGCTGGGGGCGCTTTAGCCCCAGCGGACTCCTGGGTAGATGTGAGTACAACTCATGCTCGGGGTCCTGGTTATTTTCGTCCGACATATTGCTATGCGTCAATCTCAAGGAGGATCGAAAGCTGCCGCACCAGCTACTCGTTCTTCAAATTTTCTCCAAATGCGTCGGAATTAGAGCGCCGTGCTACCGATACCGCTGCCTAGAAACGGGACACTTTACAAATGCACTAACGCGTTCTACGAAACTTGTTCAAATTAAATCACAATATTTTAAAATTGCGACACGATACTTGACCGAAAATGCGCCAATATTTAAATTGGCAACTGGCATAGTTTCTGTACATTTTTCTGCAGTTTTTGGAAGCACGGCCCTATTTTGCATATCAGCAAATTTAAAAATATATGAATAGTTCACATAATAATGAAACGAACATAATTCCGATTGCTTATTTAACTTTTCGCATCTCTAACGAATTGGCGCACTTATTTTTTAATCGACCGCATTTCAAGCGAAGAGCGCGTGCGCACCTTCCTAGAGATGATAGCACTGATAAGCCAGGAAACATCGCACATTATCGACGGACAAGTGCCTTCTCCTTTGGCTCGTTAGCTTATAGTTCGTTAACCGTACTGCGCCGGACAACATGCCCTTGGTGAAATATCTCACAAAGCGCCAAAAGAAGCGTAAAAACAAGCAATTGGAACAGGAGACTGGAACAGCTGCTGCACAACTGAACACCCCAAACAAAGCGTACAAAAAGAATGGCGGCAAAGCTCGTATAGACCCGAATAAAATCACCAATAAAGTTCCTCTGAATGTAAGTGTTACTAATTATTCTGCAAAGCATTTCCCCTCCGGCATTCTCCCTAACCCTATTATCGCTCCTTTTCTAACCTTAACCCCGCTATTTGCCTTTCTCCGCAGTCATCCGGATCGGCAGTAATGGAACAGTCCGTAACCAGGTCGCATATCCCATCGAGCGGTAAGTGTGTTCTTTTCCTTTTCGCTCTTGTGGCATCGTAGGCAAAACCCCTCATTAATGCACATATATACATATGTATGTATGTATGTGTAAAACCAAAGTGATGCCAATTCCCAATTGGGAAGCTTGCAAGACCACGAAATGTAAACAGAAACAAATCGTAAGGCATCCAGGCCATCGTGGCATTAAAACATTTAAGTTTGCATCTATCAGGCTAAGTGTTATTCGGCATACCTCCTCAACACCCTATTTCGAATCGCGGTTACCTAATGTCATAATAAATAATAATCAAATGTGCGTCCATTTCGGTTATTGGAAATTAGTTTCGTTTGTTTGGAACATTTTGTTTTGTTTTGTTTTGCTTTTCGGTGTTCATTTTGACATGATGTCGTCGGCCATGTTTTTTACGTTTCAGTGTTGGTAGTCCGTGACGGAACATGTACGTACAATAGGAAAGGGAGCAAATCGGAGAAAATACATTTTTTGTACTTCGTGAACATTTTTAACGAGTTTTCTTATTTCGCGGAGTATGGGCGTCTAATGGTAAATTTGCAGTTCCTCGTTTAGTTTTGTATAACACGCTGTGCTTACAATACATGGACGACTGGAGGTTGGAGTCAAGTGCATACACGTACGTACTAATGTACATATGTACATACATAGGTGTAGAGTTTAAAGAAAATGGCGGATTGTTCGTTGTCGGTTAAGCAAATCTTGGGTAAAGACCAGCTTTTCTCACCGCTCTGTGTCGTCCTCGTGCTGTCGTCTCGGCCAAAACTAAGTAATTGCCGACTCACCCGAAGATGCAGTTAGTGTGTGGCGCATGCGTTCACCGCCGCCAATGTCCTAGGTATTTACATATTTACAATACAATCCAATACATCGCAAATAACAATTGGCAACAAATGGTGGTGTTAACCTAATCCTTTCATCTTTATTTCTACCATAGCGACAACGTACCTTTCCTGTTTTAACATTTACCTCTTCCTCTCTCTATCCGCAGAACGCCGCGGGTTAACTTGGGGTTCCTCGTTTTATACACACCAAAAGAACAGTTTTGCAGGCGGAAATAGTTACACAACCCGCTACGAAATACAAAAAGAGATATTCGATAAGCTGTTTACTTACTGTCGTCGCCAGGAAAATCTATCTGTAGGACATTCGACCGATCCCGCATACCCCCCAAACAGTCAGCAGTTGAAGGCGACGGAACCAAACCATCCTTTGGCAATCACCGCAGCACCCGCTGCTCCTGACGTTCCTGAGATGTCTAGTCAACCAGCACAACAACCGCCACCAGGAGAAGGAGCAGCACCAGCTGCTTCAGCTCCACCAACATCTGCAGTACCCATGCTCATTGCAGACCTCGGCACGCTGTCGGGCGAATGGTACTTTGACGGAGACCGTTACTGGGTCAATGCCTTGGATTTGGCAAATGACACGGGGATTTGCGATGGAAAGGACATCCCGGCTCAGTCCGGTTCTACTGGCGCCAAGCTTAATCCTATCGGCCACGAAATGCTGCTGGCAAAGAAGAAGAGGCGCGAAGAGGAGGACAAGCAAAAAGCAGCGCACGACGAAGCCGTGCATCAGCTTGCCATCAAGCTTGGGAGTCTGTGTCTGAATACGGTGACTGATGAGAATGAGATGGATGAGATGGATGCCATAGCAAGTATCTTTGATATCGGTGAATGCGACTACCCACTAGTGTCTACTCCAAATGCCATTGTCAAGTCGATTCTCAAGATACTGGATAGGGAGGTACATGGCTCGGACGTTTTCCTGGCACCCAATAACATCCAGAGCGACGACAACTATTTGCCATCGACTTCGCAGTCATCTGACTTATTTCCGCCGCTCTCTGGCACCGAGATTTTCGATCGGTTGGATCCTGCCATGGCCATGGCACCGGAAGAGGCGTACCCACCGATGGTGGGAAATATTCCCGATATGCAGTACCCATCACAGGCTGATACATATCCTAACCGTGAGCAGGAGGGATCTCCAGAACAATTGCACGTCCAGAGGGCTTCGCCACCGCCAACCAATGGCAATCCATCGACCGGGAATCGCCGACGTGCTCCCAACAATTTCCGTGACCGCAGCTTCGTTCGCTTTGAAAATGGACGCGGAGGAGGGCAGAATCAGCGTTACCGAAACTATCGGCGCAATCGCCACTATGAGAACAACTTCAACCAGAACTTCAACCAGAACTTCAACCAGAACTTCAACCAGAACTTCAACCAGAACTTCAACCAGAACTTCAATCAGAACTTCAACCAGAACGAAGCCCCGAACTTCAACCAGAACTTCAATCAGAACGAAGCCCCGAACGACAACCAGAACTTTATGCCGTACTTCAACCAGAACATCAACCAGAACTTTGACCAGAATGGCCAGCAGAACTTCAACGAGTACAATCAACAGCAGTATCAGATTCCGCAGTATAACCCAAACATCCCACCGCCAGTGGCTGGGATACATGCCTTTTCGGGGGAACAATATTACAGCGGCATGATGGGCATGGACCAGCCGCCCCAGCCGGCCGTCAGTTATTTCCAGAATGCAAATATGTCGGTGCCCCAGCAGCTAATTCCTAATATGGAATCCCACTTTGCCAATGGGCCAATTATTCCGACCGACAATTTCATGCCTCAGAATCCAATGGCAACCAATGGCTATTTCAATGTCAACGCTCAGCAGCAGCAGCAGCAGCAAGTGCAGGAGCAACAGCAGGTTGGTTATCTTCCTGATTTGTTCCTCGCTATCTTGCTGGCTTTAGTCTTTGGTTGGTATCTTTGGTTGGTTGGTTACCAACCGAGTTGTCGGCCTAAAAACTTGCTGTCGCCACCTAACTGACACTAAGACGCACTGTACTCCTCCAGGTCAGCTCTTCTACACTGCTTGTTCCCTAAATAGTGGTTTGCAACATACAATTTTCGGTTAGTTAATATTAAAATTTTCCAGAGTGTTCAGAGTGATTATAAGTGAATCATTTTCAGTGCTTTTGGTGAATCATTTCAACCTTTTTTTCATTATATTTATATTTTAAATTTTTAAAAACTAATCCTTTCTTTTTTTTATTGCCCTACAACGCAGGGATTTGCCGGAGTGCCGAAATTATTGAAAGAAGAAGGACAAGAATACCTAGAAGGAGCTGTGTCTTACGCCACCTGTGTTAGGGTCCAATCCCCTGAGCCAGATATTTATGTTGAAGAGAATAACTTCAACCTGAGCGAGGCCAATTTTCCACCACTCCCCGCTCCTTTCAAGACTCGCAAGACCAACAACGTCACCCGCTAAAGGGGGCAGATATGTCCATACATATCTAATAATATAACATTTTATAACATTGTTTAACGGAGCCAAAGAATCTCGTTATTTTAGAATTAAGTAGGCTTTTGATGGGCAGAGAACACGAATTTATTGCAAACAGAATAGTTAAAGGTACATCAACACCAGTGACCTTAAAAACAAATACCAAAAAATTTCTAAATAACAAAACATAATTTAATACAGATAAATGTGTTAACAAAATCTTAAGGAACTTCAAGTTCCTATTAAAATAGAGCATGAACACGAATTTATTGCAAACAAAATAGTTAAGGGAACATCAACACCAGAGACCTTAAAAACAAATAGTAATAAGGAGGTGTTATAAACGAAGCAAGCATTTGTAGTACAAATTCAGCCAACATCTTTTCTACATAACAAAACATAATTTAATGCAGATAAATGTCTTGACAATCTTTGAAGGAACTTCAAGTTCCTTTTAAAATAGAGCATGAACACGAATTTATTGCAAACGAAGCAAGCATTTGTTGTACAAATTTAGACATCTTTTCTAAATAACAAAACATAATTTAATACAGATAAATGTGTTAACAAAATCTTAAGGAACTTCAAGTTCCTATTAAAATAGAGCATGTACACGAACTTATTGCAAACATAATAGTTAAAGGAACATCAACACCAGTGACCTTAAAAACAAATAGTAATAAGGAGGTGTTATAAACGAAGCAAGCATTTGCAGTACAAATTCAGCCAACATCTTTTCTACATAACAAAACATAATTTAATGCAGATAAATGTCTTGACAATCTTTGAAGGAACTTAAAGTTCCTTTTAAAATAGAGCATGAACACGAATTTATTGCAAACAAAATAGTTAAGGGAACATCAACACCAGAGACCTTAAAAACAAATAGTAATAAGGAGGTATTATAAACGAAGCAAGCATTTGTTGTACAAATTTAGACATCTTTTCTAAATAACAAAACATAATTTAATGCAGATAAATGTCTTGACTATATCTGAAGGAACTTAAAGTTCCTTTTAAAATAAAGCATACATTCGTTGTACGAATGTGGCCGATTTTTTTTGCGAAAACATTGTAATTTAATTATATAAACACAAATAAAGGAACTTATATGAGATTAATATAATAAAGCAAAATAAATCTTATTTATATTCGAATAACTTTTTTGTCATATGTATGAAAGAAACCAAGATCCAATCTTCAGTTTTACTAAAATTGATTTAATCAATTGATAAAAGCAAGAAGAAATAATGAAATGCCTTTATGGAATAAAGTAAAAAAATCAATTTAAATATATATTTTGTATACCAAATAAATGTTGTATTATTAAATATATGTACATATGCATGTACATGCAGAAAAATGAAACTGTGAAAATATGTGATCTAGAAGCAGGCAGAGATATGTAACTTCTAATAAATAAAAAGAAACTGAAAATGTGGTTATACAGCAGTTACACTTAACAAATTGAATATATTTTTTAATTGGGTATCAAAATGGGTTTATGGGTAGATATTTTATTAATAATTTCTAGTAAACGTAACTGCTGCCCAAGCGCAGGCCATAATGTAAATATTTAAATTACAATAGTTTTTGATAACTTGGCGGCAATTTCGATAAAAGCCATCCGATGATTTTCATCCTTTTTCTGGCACATTTAGTTTGCCTTAACCTGCCATATTTTTGAATGGCCGGTCACACTGCGCGCTATGTTTCTCGAGTGAAGTTTTTGTAGCACCTTTCGGCGCTTAAACTCATTTTCTGCGAATTACAATGGAGGCATTGGTCAATTACAGTAGCGAAGATGACCAGGAAGATGCTGGCTACCAGATACGGGTAAATATACAGACCCCGGCGAGTCGGGTGCAGCTGAAAAACTACAAAAAATATAGAAAATCGAAATCCAATGTCAGAGCGCATTTTGTGTACACCTCGTCTGTGTGTGTGTGTTGGTGTGTCTGCGCTGGCGTGTGTGAGTGCGTGTATGCGCAAGGCGTTAAAATATATAGAAAACTGATCTCATATTTCCCCATTAACTCTAATTTAGTTGTATATTTAGTGCTTTAGTAAAATAATGCGAATTTGCTGTTTCTGAATAGTTGCAAAATTCCCCTAGGCACCACAACAACAGCAGCAGCATGCAGCCAAGGGAAAAACATCCGTAAAGCAGAGAGCCAAAAACAACATCAATAGTAGTAAGAGCAGCAACAACAACAATATCGGCAGCAGCGATGGTGACGGCGACGCCGACGTCTGTGCCGGCAGAGAGAGCGTCGGCAGCGGCAGTAGCCCCAGAGAAAAGCCGAAAAAACGCCATCACACTCCACCGCTGCCGACGTCGCAGCAGCATCACAGGAGCAGCAGCAGAGGTTGCATTGATGAGGTAAAGAATTGATGTTCCACAAAATCGATATATATGCATTATATCCTCAATTGAGACAGTCTCAATCAAATGTACGTGTGTCTGTGTATCCGTAACTTTGGGTTGGAGCGGATGCGAATGCGAATGCGGTTCTTCGACGCGACATTTCCTTCCGCTGCCAGCGCCAGCATCGCTGCCACACATATAACGGACACAGCAGAACAGTGGCGGGCAGAATAATAGGCACACACACCAATACTACACAAGACCACAAATCGATAACACGGTTGCTCCTCCTTCACGTGCCAGCGTGGTTCAGCCTTGTTCTCAATTTCACTTTTTCCCCACTTTGGGTCAACAAAGGTACCCTGGAATTGATGCATAAATCTATAGTAACAAACTAAAAGTCCATTTCAATCCTTCTTCAGCTTGGAAATTCCAAAAACTTCAGTAATTTTGTACAATTTGATGAAAACTAATTAAATATGATCCCGAGTATATAGGGAATCCATACCGAAATCGATAAACCAATAGTAACCGTTTTCAACTAAAGGAACAGTAAAGGTACATTTAAATCCTTACTCAGTTGAGCAATTCTCGTTAATTAATTATTTATTTAACATCTGATGTTGCTTTTTATTTTAAGGAGCGTGTGTATAAATTTTTGTTACATAGGAATGAAGGGAACTTATACACTTTCCTGCTATTATTGTGTGTTCTGCCACTCGCCACTGTGCTGTGTTCTGTAGGAATATTTCGATCTGACCGATCGGTGTGACATGCTGCGCTGTTGTGTGCTTCGCTACGACCCAACCCCCGCCCAGAGAAAAATGTGTAATTTTAGCCACTGTGCCAGCAGCAGTCAGCAAAAACATAAATCTAAGAACTTGTCTCCTTTGGCTCTGATCTGGATAAATTTAAAGAAAACAAAAAAAAAAACTTCTATGTAGATATGTCGGTCCGCTTATTGCGATTACACACTTTGTTGTTGTTGTTTGTTTGGGCCCAGCTTAGTTAAGTCTTACCATTTTATATGCCAATTAATATTTAAATGACTAAACTCTACCATTTTATTATCATTGTTGTTGTTATTATGTAAACGAAACCAAAACCCAACCAAAAACCAGACAAAATCCAAAACACTTTCCAAAAAGAAAAAAAAAAAGAAAACAAAATTGAAATTAAAAAAAAGAACAAGAAACTTATCCTGACCTACGACCTACGACCGATTGACGATTCCTCCTCGCTCGTGGCAATCGCACGATTGCCGATAACCAAATAGCTTCGATAACGCGACAATTGAACTGATTTGTAGAGTCTAGGCTTGTGTGTGTCTCCGTGGCTGTGCTGTGGCGGTGTGCTCGCACACACACACCATACACACGTCCGCCCGCCCGCACATACACACACTCTTACTCACTGGTGGCGCGAAAGCGAAAGCGAGAGAGAAAGAGAATGAGAGAGAATGAGAGCGAGAGCGAGCCGCACGAAAGTGAGTATACCAAAAAGCGATCAATAACGATCGAAAAAACCTAACTACTCTCTAAGCAATCTAGGACTCCACGGCGCCCAGATCCCAGATCCCAGATCCCAGAGGATTACTTTCGGATCTCCAGCTGGTGGCCACAGCTAATCCACAGCATTCTAGCCTGTAGATTGTAGATCCTCTTCCTGCCCAATGAGTGGCACCGATTCGCTTTAACGTAATTCTCCTCCTGCCGTTTCAGGAGCCGCAGCTGAGTCGCCATCAGCGGCAGGAACGAGACAAGGATCACGATAGGGAGCGGGATTGGCACAGGAGCAAGGATCGCGAGCGTGACAGAGAGCGGGAACGGGAAAAGCGCGGTCTAGACCGCGCCAAGGACAAGGAGCGTGACAGTAGGGATCACAGCAAGGTGAGTTTCAGCCGAGAAAAACGTTATTTGTGGGTGAAGAGCTAACCCTTATTCTTCTCCTACAGAGCGAGCATCGCCATCATCGTACCAAAGACAGCCATGGTCACCGGGAGCGCGAGAGGGAGCGTGATCGCGACAGAGGAAGGGACCAGCGGGTTCGCGACAAGGATCGCCGGCGCTCGGAGAAGAGCAGTCGCCACCACAGCGGCAAGGATCAGCAGCGCCACCACCATCACAACTCCTCCTCATCGTCCTTCTCGTCAGCAGCCGCCGCCGCTGCTGCCGCCGCAGTCGCAACAGCTGCCACTCAGCGTCGCTCCTACGATGACCGCGGCAGTCGACGGCGATCGCGTTCCCGCTCTCGATCCCGCACGCCCACGGGAACACCACCCGCTCGTCGCCGCCAGCAGCAGTCGCGTAAATACCGCGAACGCGACTCTAGCAGCCGCTCCCGATCTCCCAAGGAAGAGCAATTCCAGCCGCTTCGAGGAGGGGCTGTTACGGGAGCTCACCTGCTGCTGAACAAGCCCAGCGGCGGAACCTCAACAGCTGCCTCAGTGGCAGCAGCGGCCGCTCTGGCAGCCGCCAATGCAGCAGCTGCCGCGGCCGCAGCGATGGCGGCGTCATCCTCCGTTGGGGGCAACATTAGCGGGGGCGCTGGTCTCTTGCCCACGCCCAACTACGCACCCAAGATACCATCGCTGATGTCCCTGGATCTGGCCACCCCACCTGTGGCGACTCCTGCAGCGGAATCTATCCAGCTACCCAGCTACTACAACCCGGGCATCATCAATGCCAATCGCTATGCGGAGCAGCAGCACAAGCGCAAGCTTCTGTGGGGCTCCAAGAAGAGCGAGGACTCGGCGAACAAGTGGGGCAACGCGCACTTCTCCCAGGACTCAGACGGCAAGGTGGCCTCCAAGTTTATGCGCCTAATGGGCATCAAGAATGCCGGCTCATCCGGCGACGGTGATCCCAACAGCAGTGGTGGTGGCGGCTCCACCAGCGAGCCAGCAGAGGCCAGCAATGGCGGTGCAGCCAGTGATGGTGGTGGGTCGGGTGGAGGAACTGGACCGGGAGGAACTTCGGTCGGAACGGCTTCTGCTGGAGGAGCTGCCGGAGCGGGCGTTCCGGCGGATGTACAACTGCGCCAGCGCATGTTCTCCAACATGGAGCAGCAGTACGAGATGGCACGAGCGGCCACGCACACGATGCGCGGCGTGGGTCTCGGTTTCGGCTCCCAGCCACGCACTTTCTAGATAGGATCAGAGAAGGAGGAGAAGGAGGCGCTCCCAACCAGGCTGTAAATACCATGCCAATCACTCAACTCATTAGTCATGTCGAGCTGTTTCCCCCAACACCTCTTTGTTTGTGTTAAGCAAATGTTTGTTTTATTTTGAAATAAACGTTGCAACAAAAGAAAAATCTGCACCCGAGACGTTCTTTCATTGCGAACACTTTCAGAGGATATTCTTACAGCATGGCCCTGCATGTCGCTGGTCAGTTAATGTATTTGCCGGTTCTCTGCCAGCACATGTCCACTATCAATGGTCGTGCGACTTCGGTAAATGACTTCGGCGCACTCTCGAGAAAATAAAGTAGATAATAAAGCAAATAATGCCGGTAAATATAGCCGTTGAAAGCTATTTTTGCAGTCATTGCTATATCTCATGCCATCCCATCGTCATCCACAAAACTTACATACATAGGTGTTGATGAAAATAGCACATTTTAAATTACTGATAAAATTAACATGGGCATGTCCTCCTAGGATTGTCATCAACGACAAATACATTAACTTTTTATTCATCAACAAAACTGCGTTTTGTCATCAAAATTTAAGACAAAAAATGCATCAAGATTAATTAACAAAAACGACTTGTCATTAACATTTTATAACGAAAAATCATCGGCATTTCATCGACGATTCATCAATTACTTTTTTAGAGAGCGTCGGTTTTGGCATATTTGTCGAATGAGACCAAAATTGATGGCCCGTTGATGAAATTAATCTATTAACCATCCAGGAAATTTTACCTCTCTGAATAAAAAACCATTATTCATGAATATATTCCAATATAATTATTCTATTTGCAACGTTTTGAAAAGCATTTGTACGCACTCAAAGACGTTGTCCAACACTGGTGGGAATTGACCGAAGTATTGGCATGTCACAAGTGGTTTGTGCAAATAAATAAACAAGAAAGCCACAAAATTGCAAGAAAAGTTGAAATTTTTTAATTCAATAACAGAAACTTGTGTACATATTGGCTGTAAGAATTTCGGTTAGATTTATTACTTTGTTAGCTTACTAATATTAAGCTTTAGGCTCGTGCAATAAAGTGGAATGCACTTTAAAAACATCCAGTGCTTGCGAACATACATTTGTTGTCATTTTTTCGTGGATCATTTATTTGACTTTATTGTTATACAACCTAAGCTTATCATAATAACGAAAATACAATTTATTTATAATAAGACAATTGGAAGACATTGAATCTAGTCCACTTGGAATTATTTCGATTCTGACAATTTGAATTTTTGCACTGCCGCCACGGGCCGACTGTCGATTAAGACGTCGAGTGCCTATCGATAGCCGATAGTCGCTGAGAAGGGAAACAATAACAAAATCAGCTGCAAACAATTTGTGGTGCCACGCAAAAAACGGGCAACAAAAAGTAACAAAATTCGCGTGGAACCACCGCCCTGCCCCCCCCGGAAGAGAGTGAGTGAACCAGAAAAGCAGAGACAACAAACACCCCCGCCCCGCCACGCAGCGTGAGTGAGTGGAGAGAGGAGAGACCAGAGGCAGAGGGTAAATTGGAGAAGATGTCGTGGCTGAACAACAGCCTCAGCACGCTCAAGGGCCAGCTGACGAACCTGGCCCAAGAGGTACTGGCCGAGACAGCTGGGCCGGGAGATGCCGACTACCAGGGTACGGGCGGGACCAGCGATGAGCGCGCCCAGACGGCGCTGGAACTACTGGCCGAAACGCAGCAGCAGAAGGAGCAGCTGGACAGGCGGTGCGAGGAGAAGGATCGCGAGGTATGGCACTTGTGTGGCTTCCCCGAACAAGAGCGTGTTCTGAATCCGCTTTACACGTCCTCATACCTTCCAGATTGCCGCCCTGCGTTGCGAGATAGCCAGGAACAGCAACAAGCAGCCCAAGCCAGGCACATCCCCGAAGGAATCACAGTTGGTGAGTGTGTAAGCGCTAGGACCTGCAGCTGGCGGTTTCCGGTGCCGGAGCCGGAGCCGGAGCCAGAGCCGGAGCCGGTGCCCCTTCCGCCTTCCGGGAACCACTGCGCGCTCAAGTGTTTGCTCTCCGCCTTATCTCACCTCCGAGCATATCCCTGAATTAATATTTAAACGGCGATAAGCTAGGAGCAGCAGCTCTGCCACCAGGCACTCCCTTTGCCATGCCGGAGCGGCTTATCTGGGCTTTACCTGATGCCACACAAAGTGGCCGGCAAGATAAGCGACGGCCTGTCCCGCTTCCTCCCCCTTGGCACATTCCGTGGAAAACGAAATTATGAAATTTCTATTTGATTCCACATTCGGTGTCGTGTATTTGCCTGGCTGTCATAAATCCCGGCCAGGTCTCCTTTTCGATCGCCCCATATGCTCGGCTCCTTATCTAGGCGTTCGCTCAGTACCTATCCAATCCCCAATCCTATCCCTATCAATGCTGCCTGCCCACCCCTGTCCGACGAGAGTCGGACGGGTGCTTGTTTAATTTAACGAATTATTTCTGATTAAGCAAGTCGCTAAGAGCCAACCCCAACTGGCTTCGGCTTCGACTCCTGGTGACGCTCCTGGGGCTAGCTCTAGCTTGCCAAAGCGCAACTGTACCTATTCTGGGTATCGCCAGAGTAGTTTGCAGCTAAGAGCTAGACTCCTGAAAACAAACTAAGTCGTAATAATAATTGTTAAACCATTTCTAAAGGTTAAATAGCTTTCCGCTTATAACAAAGAATTAGCTACATATCCTGGAAGGAAGCAACATCACCATCCGCGGAGCAACCTTTCATAACTGTTGATCATTCTAAACCTCTCCCATTCTCCGACTTATTTTAGTTATTTCACTTAATTTGCTTGGAATTAAGTCAACAAGATGCTCTTGCTGTATAAGGCTTCAGTTTATAAGCTAAGTTTATAAGGATAAGTTCAAGCTCAATTAATTTAGTCAGTTGTAGATAGTAAATTATATAATAAAAAGTATATAACTAGTTATATTATTGATCAGCATCTGCAGCAGTGTGATCTAACCATGCCCAATTGTCTACCGATTTGTCCGTCTGTCTGTTTCTACAGAATATATTGTCATAGAGCTATCTATATAAAATTGTCTCCTTAGTCTTTTTTAAAAGGTCAGAAGAACCCTGTTATAAAGCGTCAAAAGATGAGTCAATTTAGTTATAGTCGGTTGTCCGCCATCTGTCCGCTTCACCATTACTAAAGCTGCCTATTTAAACCCTGCCTTTTTCTACAGAATAAAGTGTCATAGAGCTATCTACATAAAATTGTCTCCTTAGTTTTATTTTTAAAGGTCAGAAGAACCCTTTTATAAAGCGTTAACAGCAGAGCCTATTTAGATATAGTCGGTTGTCCGCCGATCTGTCCGCTTGACCGTTACTAAAGCTACCTATTTAAACCCTGTCTGTATCTACAGAATATAGTGTCATAGAGCTATCTATATGAAATTGTCTTCTTAGTCTTATTTTTAAAGGTCAGAAGAACCCTTTTATAAAGCGTTAACAGAAGAGTCTATTTAGATATAGTCTGTTGTCCGCCGATCTGTCCGCTTGCCCGTTTCTAAAGCTATATATATAAACCTTATGCCTCAGTCTTGATTATTAAAGTGCTTTATATATTAGTCAGTACACTCAAGTGGCCTAAGCACGTGCTTGTTAGGGTTAGGTGTTAAATGGCGGTAGTAAAAGAATGCAAAGAAATCAACTACTGACGTACTGCCTGAACGTTTGCTTGCATGCGTGCTAAGTTGGTTAGGATCAAAGTATTCAAAAGTATCAACAGCCGAGTCGATCTAGTCATTTCCGCTTGTCCGCTTGACCCCGGATGTGTACTTTCATACGGATACTAGTGTCGCGGTTTTAGTGTCGCAGTTCTAGTGTCCTAGTTCTATATGAAACTTTTCCCTTAGTCTTATTTATAGGTTTCAATTGCATTTTTTTTTTAATTAACAGGAATAGAAACATCGACATACACCATGTTACGATTGTTAAACAAATACGCATACTCCATACATTTATTCGCTTGAATTACCATTGTGCTCTACCGATATATAATTTGTAATTAGCTTTGGCCACAAATATATATATTTTAAATCACTTTTCAGGCGACTTTGACTACCTACTTTACCCCAAATTACCTACACAATATTGTGTAAAACATATTGATCCGTAATGTCTTATCTAAAAAGATAGTTCCCAACGAAATCGAGGAACAAAATTTGCATCATTTAAAATTTATAAATACAGATACATATGTATATTATATATTTTGTTTTTGGGACAGGACAATAGTTTTGATAATAGTTTTGTACTGTAAAATTTTGGTTTGGACCTCCCAACTCCCTACAGTTGGTTTGCCATCCATTAATGTTGGTTAGATGTTGTTCCACGATACTCCATTCTGGGTTATCTTGTGCTGATTATCGACGGTGCTATCTATTGGATCGATAGCAGGCGGGGCCACCATATTGTTTTGCATAATTGCGCCAGGCATACGGCGATAAGTGTGCTGCCCTCATCCCCATCCTCGTAACCGTTCCGTTGGCCTCGGAGCCACCCCCAAGCCTGACACTATCATCCCCATTAGGCGGGCATTTTGGGACATCTGCATCGCACCATCGCTCGGTTATCTTATCCGGGACTAGGGACAAGCTGGCCAGGATCGGCAAGGGTTGTTGCCTGGTGGACTTGGGTGCCTATAAAAGCCGGGTCCACCTGCTTGCTGCCATTCATTCGTTGCCGTGTGATCGGTCCACGTAGGAGACCCGCATAAAGTGTTAATTCCTACTAATTTCTATTCCCTCTTATTTTCGGTGTTCGTTTCGTTTAACAAAGTAAAAACGCGATTTGCATTAAAAAAAAAGAGCAACAAAATCGTGTGAAATTTCGAATAATAAGGCCAACCGCATTTTGTAAATTTTTTCTTGTATTTAATTGTTTGTTCTTTGCATTCTTTTATTTTTATTACCGGAAGTTGCGCGACGACAACTGCAGTTTCTTTTTTTTTTCTTTGTGTTCGTGTGCTCGTCGGTTGTGTGCTTATTCGGTATTTATTTTGGGTGAGTCGAAGGTAACCTTTTTTTTATTTTGTAAACTCCCCTATGCAACAGGCAGCCGCAACGGCGAATTAGTCTAATTGTCAAATTAAAAAACGCAATGATTAGGTGACAGTTAGTCGAAAAACCCAAAGCCATCGACACGAGGCAGCGAGCACGCACCTAGCGTTGATAATAGGGCCAGGTCATCCAAGTAAAAACAAAAAAAAAAGGTTTTTGAATTAGCGGAGGTATTTTTCTCCAGATTTATTGAGTAAAAAAAGCTAACCAAAATTTTTAGAAATACTTGAGATATTTGCCTGAGTAGCTAAGCCGAAATTTAAGTTACAACTTCTGCGTTGCAATAAGTATGAGATTCTATAGGAATCTTTTGTTTTATTTCAAATTGTGTAGGTATTCGAGGTATTCAAGAAAGGTTTCAAGAAAGAAAGAAGTCATGCGATAGTTCAATTAAAACACATATCGTCACTTTGTTTAATTATCTTTTCATTAGTGGGTTAAAGGGTATGCAGAAAATGTATCTAGACAAAGAACGCTACAGTTGACATATCCATATAACTGTATCGATATTTGATGCGACATTTTGATTTTTTATCGTTGCGATTTATTATCGATAAATCGATATAATAGGAAAAATAAACGAATAACTTGAAAGAAAAGGCGTGCGATATATTTTTTATATTCTTATTAGTTTGATATAAGAAAATTTACAATATTTTTATATATTTATGTCTATATATTATATCTGACACTGTCTAATTAAAAATAAAAGAGTAAAAATTAAATTAAATTAAAGAGTATGGGTTAATAGGTATATAAAAACATATACATATATAGCTACAAGCTAAAGCTTCGAGAGTGAGCCTTTGTGAAATACCCTGTACTCAAGACTTTGATCTGGCCAAATCTCTGGCCTAATTACACTCCAATTTATGGGTTAATGCAAAAAAAACAAAATAAACAACAAAATGTCCTTAAAAATATTGCTAAATTAATGATTTTGGGAATATGTTGGGCAACACATCCCAGCACAACGATGCTGTACAGTCTTAGCAGTTATAGCAGCATTGTTGCGTAAAGAACTCTTATTTTTAAACAAACTCAATTGTAGTTCAAATTATTATTTTAATTATCCAGCTAAATATTGAATTATTTAATAAGAAATTCATTCCTCTTACCTAACTCATAAACAAACTGTTTAAAACTCTATACTGGTCAAACTTTTTTTCCTAAAGTAGTCTACTTTTAAAGCCTTAATAAAATCCGTGAATAATAATGACGTAAGTTTTCCTGAATTTCGAACACAAGCTGATGGATATGATGGAACAGGAAATGGCTAATTTTCTATATAGATATATTTATGCTTATCGGAGAGAAAGTATTTTGACTAGGCATAATAGGGGATATATAGAACCTGCTCTCCACGTGCATAATAATAATTATCCATATCATGGAGCTCTCCTGATCTTGCACAGATTTCATTAGAGCGGAAATGTTGATTGGTCGCTTGGTTGGCTCAGCGTTTGGGTCACTGGGGGATGGTGTGTGGGATGCGGAATGGGGTGGTCCGATTGGCAGGTAGTTACTCCATTTTTTTATCTATTTAAGTTTTGTTTTTGGACACGTCAACCGAAACCGAAACCGAATCGAGTTCCATTTGATAAACGCAGTTTGTTACGCTCGGCCAAACTGTGTCAAATGTGTCCACAGGTGCACTTGTTGCTACCCCATATGGCCCACCAGCCAACCATCCAGCCAGCCGCTGCTTTTCCTGGGTATCTGGGCATCTGGACAGCCATTTGCCACGGACCGCGAGATTCTCCGTATACGATATTTCATCAGAATTCGATATGCCAAATAGCCTTACGGATTTCGGGCTAAAATGGTGATTCAATGCTCGAAGCTCTCTTCGTTCCCTTCTCCAGTTCTGCTTCTCATTTCCAATCTTTGGCTCATTATATTATTTCCAATTATTTAATGGTTTAAGTGCCATAGATTACTCTGTGTGTTCCACATATTTTTTAGAGCCCAACGAGTCTATGGAATTTAACATGATTTAGTTCGAGGGTTCGACCCACGGATGACGTTTAATAATTCATTAGAAATGAGGAGAAATAAAGCCCCTTTGATAGTGTTTTCCAAATACTCTTAAATATATTTAAGTGAGTGTAGTTTCTTTTTCCCTATTTATTTGAAGCCATTTTAAAGGTGCTTTCCGGTTAGCCTTTTACTTAGAAATTCATTCAAGAGTAGAGTTTATATTTTTCTTAACATATTAGAAGCCCTTTTAAAGTTTTCTTTCAGGGGACTCTTTGATTTATTACTTTATTTTAAGCGCGATTTATCATAGCTTTAAATAGTACAAAACAATGGTTTCTTTTGATATTCGTGGTATTAAAAGATTTTTATAGTTAACCCTAATAAGCATATTGATAGAAGTTGGCATACTGTGGTTCAGCTTTAACCAAGTTAACCTCTGATATATCTACATATCGCTCTCCCTCTGTGCGGTTAATAATCGTAAGTAGTAACTATTGTGGAGACCTGCACTTATGGTCAGCGAAATCATTCAGCTATGATGATGACGATGATGATAATGCAATCATCGTGATTTGTTTTGTTTTTCTGTTTTCTAGTTTCAGTGTTTTGTTTTTTTTTTTCTATTTTCCTGCTAAGCACGAATGGGAATGACAATTTTTCATAAGAGTTTCGGTGGCCTGGTCTGCCCCAGCCCCAGTATTCATTCCGCCCACAATTCGCCGCATTTCCCACCAAACTGACCCGCGGCCAATGCGATGTCAAACGTTGCATGTCGCTAAGTGCAGTTGATGTTGCAGTTGCAGTTGCAGTTTTCGGTTTTCGGTTTTCGGTTGCCGTTTGCAGTTTGCAGTTTGTAGTTTGCAGTTTAGCTTGCTGACGATCTGCTGTCGGCAGAGACCAGCAATTATTTTATAACATTCGTTCGCTGCCGACTGACATTGTTCGGCTGCCCGTGGGTTTCTATAAACAATCAGCGAAGCGAGCGGCCAATTTTCACTAACTGCCAACCAACAACAACAACTGCCAGCAGCAGCCAAACGTGGAAAATGGAAAATGAGCAAGAAAATTTGTTTAGGCATTTCGATAACCGAAGTGGGAGGTACTCTTATCCGATTTAAGAGAACTTTGTATCCCTCTAATGATGATTGCTCCCATATTTCCATCAGTAAATCAAGTAATTCGATAGACATACATAGATCAATTCCTTTTGTTATTTGGTATATATTTTTAAGCGACTTAAAACGTATCGTTAATTCTAATAATGATGGAAAGCACAGCATATGCTGTATTATATTATGTTGTAGTTTATATCGAGGGTGATATATCAACAAATAAAAATAAATGGCATATCGAAAGTAGCGTGAACCTTGATATATTGATATATTAAATATTGAAAAATATCGAATAATATCAAATTTGATCATTTTTATATTTAAACTTTGGAATAATTTCAAGATCGATATTAAAAACTTCGTGATATCAACTATACTATTACAAAATACCGCAATATTGTTTGTTAATTAAATTGTTTTTGTTTTTTGATTCTATTGGTCCGATATAGAAAACAAAATATTGATTTATCGCAAATATGTATATAGCAACGTTACGAAATCGAATTATTTATCGATCTTTACATTAAACATAATCGATTTATCGATGAACTCTCTACTAAAACCATCAAAGGCTTAATCTTGGCGAGTCTTCTGCAGAGTCTTTCCAAAATAATAGAAAAAAGGCAATATACCCATCGAAAGCAAGGGCAGATGAAAAGCTGCCACTTTGGAACAATGCGGGGGACAAAAACGGAGCCAAAATCTTGGTCCAAATCAATTTCTGCCTGTGAATGGGGGCAGCGACGTCGACTCACAAACAGGTGGCGATGCTGGGCTTCCACGTCGACATCCACATGCACATGCATGTCCACGTCCGATTCCGAAGCCGGGTCCACAAACCACGTCCATTTCCGTTTCCATTTAACCTCGCGTGCTTCTAACGAGCTGCGCCAGCGTTGAGGCCTAAATGGCGCTGTCCGGAGGGGGAGAGGGGCTTTTCAAGGGGGTTAGCCATTCATATACGCCAGGGTTGCCATGGCTACCAGCGAGTTGCTCAATTTGCGTAGCGTTTAACCTTCGCCTGTAATTGCATGTGCTGTGGAGTCAGGTTGTAGTTGGCGTTGGATTCGGTTCGGATTCGGAGCCACCTCCTCAGATCTCAGTCATCCGATGCACATGCAGATGTGCATTGGCTTCTTAGGAAAGTGAATTTTGGTTTCAAATCGTACGGAGGTAATGTCCTGGAAAGGAAATACCGAAATTGTTTAATTTTAGTCAATTACTTGGGTCGCACTTCGGATGCAAATCTTAAAAGTGACAATTAAGGTTTATTACTATAAGATTATAAGCTGCATTTCTTAATCTTTGGACGTTGATGCACTACGGTCAGTACACTCAAGTGGCCCTATCGACACCAAGCACGTGCTTGTTAGTGCTGCCTGAATGTTTGGTTGCATACGTGCTAAGTAAGTTAGGATTAAAGTTTTTAGTTTCGGAAGGCTGTCAACGTTTGAGGTTATTGGGTACATATCATTATAATTAGCACACAAAACTCCAAAGGGTTCATGCACTTCATACGATGATTTACAATAGCGCAACACTAAAGGTAAAAAGGATCTAGTATTTCTACTCGGTAGGTGGAAAAATATATATATGTAAGCCACTTGATGACTTGATGATATGTAAACCACTTTATTGTAGTCCATCAACGTCTGTATAGTAAGTCTAGGCACTGCAACAGCCATATTATAAGAGAATAAAAGACATCCGGGCTTATAAGTACTTCGCAAACCGAATTCAAAGTCAATCGAACCAATACAAGTTCTTCAAATGAAGAAATTAATTTAATTTCTGTAGCATTGTAGGCCTCAAAGAGGTGCCAGTGAAGGAAAAGAAGTTACATATACTTCTCATATCATTCCATGTTCGGCAAGTCTTCGGCTTTAGGCAATTGACTTTTGGGGCCTAGCTCTGGGCAGTAGTGCTTCAGAGCCCCTGATACGCCAGTGCTTGCAAAAGTCGGCAAAATGCATTTGTCACGCCAGTTACTGGACATATATTTGGCATTCTTTCGCCTGATTTATATCGCAGATTGACGTTTTTAAGGTGGCTTCGCCTCCCCTGCGCGTCCGGCAGATCTTGCCTTTGTCTTTGTCTCAATTCACATAACCTTCGCTCTAAGTTGGCCGCTCTTGTGGCTCTAGGTCAGTTGGGAGAAACCCCCCTTTTTCCCGACACCCGGCGCCACCTCCCCCAATGTTTTTTCCCTCTGTTTCTTTTTTTTTTTTTTAGCAATTACCCGGAGACGCCGACTGACTGGCGAACAAATGCTAATAAGCATTAAATTATGAAAAGATTTTTCGTTTGCAGGCCAGTCGGGCCGTAAATGACGAAATTTAAGCATCCATATATTTATGGCCCAGACTTTTTGCACTGGAAAACTACTGTGAAAATACAGCGACGAGCGAGGGGCTGCGTTTCGGCGATTTTTATTGGCAAGTCGCGCAGTTGCATAAACACAACACACCAAATGGCCAGAGAAACAGCCCAGCGACGGCGACAGCAAATGGAAATATGTTCACCTGAGCGCGTGTGTGTGTGTATGTGGCAGCAGGAAAAAAAAGAAGAAAATATACATATACTTGGATTGTAAATTTCAAACAACGCAAATAAATACTTATAGCTAAAAACCGAAAAAGAAAATACTAGAACGTCCATAAAAAAGCGGAACAAATTGAGCGAGGCAACCGTCAAGCAGCGCTCGCTGTCATCGCTTTTCCAGCTTTTCCTTCATCACTTTGGTCATTTTCCAATTAGCAAAAAGGTCAACAGCAGAAATGAATACAACCAACGTAAATCCGTGGCCAATGAAGAGAGTTGAAGCTATGTACTTGAAATTAACAAACAATATGTTTTCGTTCTTTTTGGTTTACAAACCAACATTAATTTGAAGTCCTTTGAGGCAATTTCCACTTTTACATCACATTTATTGGACAATTCTTTGGAATTGGAATCCATTTCCATCGCAATGGAATCTTTTGAGCCACCAACTGGCCTGGCTCTTCTTTCATTTACTCACAAAATCAGAGTTTATATTTGCTTTGGCTCAACTGGAAATGGAATTTTGTTTGTCCGCAAGAAAACTTAGTTTTCCTGTATTTCCATTGTGTTTGTCTTTCCATTTAGTTATCGTTAAACGGATCTTGGCTGGCCCAAAACGAGAACAATTGCAGCATGGCTAGAAATACATATACATATGTACATAAAGATCTGTATATTCGAGGTTACAATTCGGGTAGAAGAACTTAGACTCTTAATACCTGATTATTTCCAAAGATCTTATGCGAGACTTAAATTTTTAATATCTATACTAATTAATACAAAATTCGAAGAACTAAACTACAAATTCGATAATGCAAAGGTGATTGAATTCACAAAATTCTTTGGCCTTTCTTTTTAAGCATTATGACGTCATGATTGCCAGTAATTTCGGATCGTTTTGTTCCTCTCTGCTACCGATACGTTTACCAGAATTTAGATTTAGATCAGTAGATCTATAGATGCTATGTAGATTTATTTATCTAGCGATCTGTTGTCAAAATATTTAAATCTTGCAAGTTTTTAATATTAATATGCAAGTGAGGGAAGTATACACTAAGGGAAGGTTTTTCTTAAGATATTCCATTTGAAAACTAGCCTGCACCTCAGGTTTGCAAGGCTGAGAAACTGAAAGGTATGGTAATGAAGACGAACAGCAGGTAATCAGAAGTATATTTTAGCTTATTCCACATAAGGTATGCCATATCCTTCGTAATCGCTTAAGATCAACACTTTAAACTCGAAACGGAGACTACATCCGCCGTAGCTGGCAACTGTATCTGTATCTAGGTCCAGAGATCTCTGTGTGTCTTGTGTATATTCGCGTCTATGCTCGAGGTGTGCATCTTTGCATCTTAAATAGAACAAGCGAGACGGACATTGACGGTACGTTGTGGAGCGACCGAATTGAAGCGCGTTATTTGAATTTGATTTCTTGTCTGTATTTTAACAGCAACGTGTTAAATGAATGCAAACACAAGAGCCGTGCCCCGACAGCCGGCGGTGCGGTCTTCATCTCCATGTCTAGGTCCCTGTCCGCTGCCGTTGAAGTTGCCAGGTAACTAGTATCTATCCATCTATCCATACAAGATAGACGGTCCATGCTCGCACCTCTCCATGTGCTATGTACCATTTACCTCGATTCTCGGCCCCTTCTTTCGATGCGCGGCCTCGTGTCCGCTCAGCTCCGATCCGATCTGCTCCAGATCGACGTCAGAGCGTTTCGTCATCGATCTATAACCACATTTATCCCTGCATCCGTATACGCATCTGTGTCTCTCCAGCTGGAGATACCCAGCTGTATCTCTCTCCATTTCGCCTTCGGTGACCGCTTTCTTTAACTTATGCACGTACCGCCTATGTTGGTATCTGTGTTGGGACAGTGTTTTCCACATATTGATCGAACGTGTGCAAATAAAATACAATTTAAATATTTATTATCTTTGCAGTTCGTTAGCATCTTGTATCTGTTTAAGACAGCGTCGTAGCTGCCACTATTTCTAATGGGGATTTAACCTAGATACTTTGAATTTACTTTCGAATTCTACTTGATCTAAGTTTAATATTAACTATTAAGTTAATAGATTTAAAAGGGGAAAATCATTTATATTTATTTACACAAAGGTAAAAAACTAAGTTCTATGGTCAAGTTTATCATTATTGTAATACTAATATATAGGGATGGCATGAATGCTCGATTCTTTATCGATATTTGACTCAAAAATCTATACATAGTACATTTGCGATATGTCGATATTCTTTTTGATAAACCGTATAATCGGAATTTTCGATATGAAATTGAGATATATTATATCAGACTTTCCTATCGAAATATATCCTTAGAAAGGGCCAAGACCTTTCTCTTTATCAATCTTTGGCTTTCCCCCTTTGAAACACCACTGTCTTGGTTTGGTTAGTGTAACCTCAATAGTGAATGGGACTGTCTCAAAGGCTTTTTATTGGACAGTTTCACTGTGGAGAGAAAACAGGGAAAAAATAAACCGGGATGAGGAGGAATTTATTATACAATCGATTTGAGCTATTGGCGCCACAGTGGCGGCGGTCCAGGGCGAAAGGGGGCTACTTAACGCTTGTTAACTAGCCTGGCCAGGCCTGTGGATGTGGCACAATGAAGCCAAGCGTCTGGAAAGGAAGTCTGGCGACATGAGGCGGGAGCAGAAGGAGCCCTGCGTAGGCTAAGGTAAGGTTCCCCAATTCGCTTTGCATTCGCAACAGAACGAAATGCATTTGAAAAGCGATTGTTAATGTTGTTACAGTTGCTTTTGCTGCGTTTTCTATTGCTGATAAAAGAAAAGCCCCAAAACTAATTAACGCCTGCAACGTGTTTGCCGCCTGTATATACATATATATAACATATATATATATGGATATTCCGTCTCTGTTTTACCCAACCGTTGATAGTGCTCCAAGCCGAAAAGGTGCGACCGAGATAGCCACAATGGGTCTGGGGTATGAGGTATGGGGTATGGGGTCTGGGGTCTGGGCTCTAGGGGTCTGGTCTGAACAGCGAAACAACGGGTGTGTGTATATAGGCGAGAACATATGTATATATATTCCTACCGCCATGGGTTGCCTGTATTTTTATCTGCTAATTAAACACAGACGCTCGATTGCGCCAACAGCAACAATAACAAGAACAACAACGGCAGTAACAACCCGCTTAAAGTCAACGACGTGGCCATATGGAACACTAACGCTCTCTCTCATACACCCAAAAACCCCAGAACATGTCTGTATATAAGCACACAGAGAGAGAGATATAGTAATGATATACCCCAAAAGCCACTCTGATATATTTCTAATTGCTTGCACAGCAAAAAAAAAGTACGGCTCCGGTGTTAGGTTTCCCATCGCCCCCAGGAATCTTACACATAGGCAGCAGTTCCTATCCCACATACATGACACGTAATACCCATATGTATGTATGTATCTATATCTTTGGGGGCTTATCCTGCCATACCGCTCCAAGCCCGAACCTTTGTGAGTGCGTGGATATAGTCTTGGCTATTTGTTTTCTTTTAACAACTTGCTATCTCCGCGTTCTCTCAACTGTCTGAAAAGGGAGAACAAATACGATCGAAACTCCATAATTGGAAACTATATATATCTTTCTTTTTTTAAAGGAAATCAAAAATAATGAATGATGTAGAATTTGTAGCATCAAAAGATTGTTTTTTGTAGGTGATTCGCCTGCTTCCTCCCCCTATGTAATTAATAGATGCTGCACATCTATCAATATTTTGCATTTTTATAGCAACGTCTAAGAAAAGGTAAACTGCCTTCTTGCTCCCCCTATGTAATTATTATTACTTGCGACAAAGAACGTTAAAGGTTAACAGATAGAGATGATTGTAATCCCTTACTTACTACTTCTTTCGATATCGATATATGTGTATCGATCTTTTGTAGTAAATGGTAACAAATCTGCCCCCCTTATGTAATGAATGGTTTCACCTAATGCTAATTTAGAAGTAGGGAGAGAGGGACTTTGTCTTGATCGTTATAGCCACGTTCTCCTGTACAAAGTGCAGTGCAGCGGCGCAACGTCAGCAGAGGCGGCGGCGTAAAGGGGGATGGAGATCGGAGATCGGAGAGCGGACGAGCGCTGAGAACAAACAAAATGAGCAAAATAAGCAAATAAAGCCAGCACTGTCGTCTCCAGCGGTACAACACAGACAACAAAAAATAAATAAATAAAAAAAAAACCAAACGAAACGAAACGAAAGAAAATAAATAAAAACAACAACAAACGTCCCTTAATTTCAAGTTAAATAGCCGACGCGCATTATTTGAGTTTTGAAATGGAGAGCACAAGTCAAAGTTGCTGGCTACGTGTGCATATCGCCATATATCCATATATCCACATATCCATATATCCACATTTGTACATATACCGATACAGAAACAGATACAGATAGAGATACCAGGCGAGTCTGAGGTTATGTGAGCCTCGTAGCTACCATGATGGATGTCTTTTATCCATTAACCCCGACAACAGAGCTCTTTCTCTCATAACTGCACACCTCAACTCTCTTGGGTTATCTCCGTGACTCACAATTATAATTTCACTGATTACTTAAGTGATCAAATCAATGTCCTTTAAGTATTTATAACCTAGACCCCTTTATGGCATATGCCAAGGAACATTATTAGTAAGAATTTGGATTAATTTTTACCAAATGAAAGGACAAGTGCACAGGCTCTTGTAAGATTCTTATTTCGGTGCAAGGGAACTTAATAATAATATTTTATATCTAGCTTAAACTGTTTATCTTTTTCCTAATCAGGGGATTTGTTCTTATACATCTAAATGGTCGTGTTGTAGAATTTGTTGTTTTTTTTAAATATAAATTAACCAAATAATATTGGAATAAGACAAACGAAAGAATTATCATTCTTGACATAGAAAGTATGATTCAATAAAATACTTTTCACATAAAAATGATCACAGATATGAAGTGAATTTGAATATAAAATATAAATATAAAATTGGTAAAGATATTTAAGTTATTTATCGACATTTCATTTATTGTTCCTCCTTTATATCCTTCAGTTTAGTTTCTTTGGCACTGTGTTTTTTGTTTGTTTTATTTTTTATCCTCTGTTACCCGAAATATAAGATATTAATATAAATAAAATTTATTATAGATCATAAAACGTATGTTGTATTTTGATCTACAAAATTAACTATATATTTAGTATATAAGAATAATTTCTCCGAATGTTCTGAAACCTTTTTCTTTTTAATTCGTCTTTGTTTTTTTTATTATCCTAGACGAACTTTTAACCTTTTCCCTGTGTTTCTAAAACTTAAGTTATCATTTTATAGTAATTTTTTATTATTTTATTTCGATATTATTGCCTTAAATAATAATTTTCCGATCATTTTCGTTTTGCTGCAAGCGATCCTTTTTCCTTCCTTTCGACCCCAAAGCCATGCACATGCCCTGTTGCGCCATTCGCCCATCGCTCGCCCTGTCTCTGTCACACGGCGCTTCGTGTCGGGCTTCGTGCACGAAGCGTGCACTTCGGCTGCAGCAAAAGCAGCGGCGGCCGCGGCTCGGCTGCAGTTCGGGTCGCGTGCGTTCGGCTATCGGCTATCGGCCGTCGGCTGGCTCGCTATTTCCCGGCGGCGCATTGCACGTTGCGATCACTCGTCGATCTGTCGCTCAGCGGAGTGGACGCATTCCTCCTCCGTCTCAATCGCGTCTGGGTCTGGGCCGGCGTCGGCGCTGCCAACCCCTTGAGGCCGCCCCCTCGTAACAGAACAGAGCACTATCGTGGCCAAAAACGTCGATCATTATAAAAAACGTGTCGCCTATTTAAGTGATAAAGTTATCATTTATTTTTTGTTACCAACTTTTTTTTATTTGTTTTCGCCTGTGAACCACGAAAGTACGAACAACAAAACATAAAGAATATAAACTGCAATAACTAAGCCTAAAAAAAGAGGCATAACTTCTGACGAGATGCCAAATCTAAATTGAAAATCGGCGCTCAGCTGACAAGTAAAAAACTGTAAGTCGTTGCTGCTAAAAACACTAAAAACTAAGCACTAAACACTAAATGAAAAATGCTAAATGCAAAATATAATTGTTGCCGTCAAAGTTAATAATGTTCATTAATAGCAGAGAGAGGGAGAGACGCGGAGAGTGTTGAAGAGAGAGTGACTTGGCTTAAACTTGAGTTATTCTTCGACTTTTTGCTTTATCTGTTTTTTTTTTCTACAAGTTTTTTTTTCCGTTTAAAGCCCGCCTTGACTTTCGACTTTTGTCGCGTCTTGACATCTCCTCATATTAACTATGTAATTTCCCCCTTTGTTTTATTGCACTGCACACACTAAATTATTGTTTTTATTATTACTCATTTGCGGAGCTTTCGTTCAGAGTGCGGGCAAAAATTAAGAAACACAAGGAGAAATGAGGCAAATGTGCTAAAATCTTTTCTGAGAATTGGAAAAATATATTTCTAGACGAAAATATATGTAAGAGTTGGTACTTTTCTATACTCAAAAAGAGCTGATTGCAAACGTTTTACTTTTTTACATATTCATACATAAATATCTATATTTACTTTTTTACTAACTCTGACAAGTTGTACTAAATATTTATGCAATAAATTGAGTTATTCTTCTGGGAATTCGCCCCAGAAAAGTTTAAATTAAAATTAAAGATGAAGAAAATCAGTGCCTCTTTATGAAATAAACTACTAACTAACTTGGTGTTTTAAGTTTCTTGTGCATCCTTATTTTTTGTCAATAAATTTCCTAAATTTTGGTGCAGCCTTTCGTGAGGCATCTCTGGCATTAGCCGATAAATCAGCTTAGATTTGTATTGGAAATAGGAATCGGAATGTGTGGGCATCCGAAAAACCTGAGATAAGGACTTGAAATCGGAATCGGACCCGAAACTTTCCGCTGGAGCACCCGACTAATTGAGTTAGTTGTTATCGGCCCTGTTTGGGCCATCGGGTAATTTGTCACTTTCGATTATATTCCCATCAGTCAACAGAGCTTTTCACTTGAGTGGAGCAATAATTTGTCAATTATTTTGTATTCGTATTATTTTTTACTCACATTAAAGCACTTGGGGAAACACTGATCGACCTCTCTTAAGAATTGCTCCTTGATTTCATATTTAAATAATTATTTGCTGGGCCTGGAATGTCGTCTAAATAACTTAGCTAAGCATTGTTCTCACAGTTTTTTTTTCCTTGTGGGGAACTTGGCAAAAGTCTGCTGTTTTCGCTGACACACAATTCCTCGAATCGTCGCCGGACGCGTGTGAGTTGGATTTGAAAACCAAACACCAGGCTGATAAGCTCCAAGGGCTCCGAACGCCCAGACCCAGTTGAATCCCCATGAGTCGCGTTACAGAGATCCTAGACCAGATCAGATGTTGGCATCGGATCGAATTGGATCCAGAATAAGAAAAAAAAGAGGAAAAGCCCAGGAATTAAACGGAATCGTTGGCTGTTTATGTATAAACAGAATACGACGGGATCGGGATTGGCATCGGGTTGGGTTTGCTTTGGGTTGGGCTGGTGTCCGGGGCACTGCGGATATCTTTGTGGCATGGCAACGATAAGATAAGGCTTCCAGCACCAGAGCCCAGAACAGACGTCAGCCGGGTAATATGACTAAGGCGTAAGCGATTCCAATTAATATTGATCGAGCCATGCTCCAAGCATTTGTTTATACTTCCTGATAATTGCACATTTTCCGCTTATGCCAGATACAAATCCATATTTATATATATATATACATATATATTTGTATATAACTTGAAGTCAGTCGTTCTTTTATAGCTTAAACTGTAAAGCAACAAATTTTATGACTTTATGGAGTTTATAAAAATTTGAAGATACTTGTGACTTGAGGCTAAAGTTGTCTTTTTTTTCTTACTGATTTAAAAAACGAAATAACATTGAGTTGGGAATTAAAGGAATCGTGAACAAATTCCTTTCTTTCATTTCTACATTTAGCATAATGACGGCGAAGCATTACGTGAGGCTTCTAGCATTTTACGATTTTATCGAGCACTTTTATCGAGCTTACCCTCCAATGGGACCTGGGCTACAGATCTCATCTTTTTGTAGCTAATTGCACTAATTCAGAACTCTACAAAGCTAGTTATATTTTTTCGTTCATTATTTTATAGCTGAGTCTGCAAAATACAAATAAAATGTAGTCAGGTTATAAGAGTAATTACCAGAATGGGCTAAAGATCTATTTTTTCTATTGAAACATTTATTTAAAAAACTGAATTATATTAAGGTTTCCATTTCTGTCGCATCATAAAAAGATTTACTAAGTCCAGTGTAATATGCATACGGACGGTGAAGCATTATGTGAGGCTTATTTCATTTTACGATATTACCGAACCCTTACAACCCTTTTCAATGGGATTTGTGCTGAAGATGTCATCTATTAATTGCTTATTCCACGAATTATGAATTATAAAAATGTAGTTGTATTTGTTATCTCAGATTTTCAGTCTGATAAACTTAAAACCTATATCAGTTGTCGAATTTCTGCCATACTGCTTTTATTGGCAGTGACACATTTTTCTTGTTATTTTTTTGGTCGGTGGAAGACCGCCAACTTCCGGTTGCTAGGCGACTATTCCGCACTCCCAAAACCCTCCCAAAAAAAAAAAAGAAACCCCACCGCCCGTGAAAACCTGTTGCTTAACCCCTATGCCAACATTACCATTTCATTTTTATCTTATCGCGTCTGGAATTTTTGGTTTTGGGTTCACTCTAGTTTATGTATCCATATGACCTGGACGTAGTTGGGAATTACACGTATATAGCATATATATATATAAGATAGATATCAGGGGCGGTGACGCCGAAGTGATCGATGTCACGACTCCGGAGTGAATAATATTTTACCAATGTTTGTTTACGAAACACAAGTGTTTTTTACTCATTTTTTTCACACCCGTAACAACATGCCAGAAATGCTGCAAGTGGTTCTCCGGTCTCCAGTCTTCGGTATCCATTTTCCGCGAGCTGTTAATGTTGATAACCCAGTTTGCACAAGTGTTATTTCGGCTTCTCTACCTTTCTGCTTCTCAGCCAGTGCTCTTGGATACCCTAACCCAACCGGACCGAACCGAACCGAACCGAGAGGGTATAATTACACACTCATGAACTGAACTGAACTTAAGTCGGAATGCCGGCCGAACAAACAAATAAAACAAAACGGAGAGTCGGCTTGTATATAGCAAATACATATAGGGTCTACAGTTTGAAAACGCCTTGGAGACACGTGTTTGAGAACGATATATGCTGGTGGTTTTTCGATTTCGAGGATCATCTTGGACCCTTAACTTATCCCATCTATTTTATATTACATCAGTTCAGGCTTTAAACATAACATTTGATTGTAGTTATTCTGAATAAAACTTTCAAGTAAAATAGTTTAGTTGCTTAAGAAAGTGTTTAAAGAGACTTGGATAAACTTCAGAGTAATGATTATACAACATAGGTATTTAACCTTTGTCAGGGAATCTCTTTGACACATTAATAGATTAAAAACAATGAGGAGCTCTTGTTTTTTTTTATTTAAACTAGGCTCCATTTGTTACACATCTTTATTTGACTTTAGTCAATTTTAGGCTAATCTTTTCTATGTTGTATTTTAAGGATATTAAAGCAGTTTTTTTGAGGGCCCTCGCTGACGTCGAACAAACTCTTATACTCTCAGGGTAAGCAGAGGCCAGGCAGAGAAATTTGCTGAATTGCGGGTTATGCTCGAGGTTTAAAATTAAAAATGAATTAAAGTTATTCTCAAAAAATACGAATATTAAAATATTTTAGTTGTTTAGGAGAGAACGTGACAAAGACAGATAGATTATATTTTAATGGAGCAACCTTCGTCAGGGATTCTCGTAGATTTATTACTATATTAAAAACAATTAAAATATCTTGGTTCTTTCGCTAAAACTTAAATCAGTTTCAGTTAATTTTGTTCTAGCGTTTTCTATGCATAAAAACTTTAGAAACCTATAAAAATTGGCTCCTATTAGCCCGACCTTATTATGAAAAATAATGTTATTATTACATTATAGTTTGCATACAATAGTTCGTTGTTTCAGTCGCTGTTTGGACTCTATATTTAATGTTATTTACAAATGAACTTGTTCCGAATTAATTCCAATTTGTCGCTTATTATCATTAATATATTTAAAATAATAACAATTTATTCAGGTTGCCCGTACAAGTTATTGCGAAGTCTCTGCCATGAATCATGGCCGTAGCAACAGGTGTGTGAGTGTGTTTGCATGTCGTTTGAGCTAATTTTAATTACCTGCCGGGGGTTTTTTTTCTCTCCTTCTTTTTTAATATATATATTTTATTTTTATTTTCAAATATTTATTTTTTGGCCCGTTTTTACGCCTTTTTTTACGGCCTCCACCATTTTGTTGGCGCCCACTAAGCGTCTCGTCATGGGTTTTATGGGGATTTCGTTGCTATTACTGGGACCTTATCGCAATGGCTGTCAGCGTCTGCGTCAGCGTTGGCTGTGGCTGTGGCAGCGGCAGCGACGGCGACCGAGGCCGCCATCTTTGCTCAACTCATCCATAAACTCATTAACGCGCGCATGTCTCACGCGCCATCCGTATCGCCTCTGCCGCCGGCAATTCCACCTGTTGTCGCCGGCCCACCCGAGCTCCACCTTCCACCTGCTGCTCCTCCTACTCCTCCTCCGTCCGCCAGCCATTAGCGCCTGCCCAATTGACCTGGTTCGCTGATGAGCCCGCTCCCGAAGAGGTGGCGAGGCTGCTTGGAGGTGCGGTCTAGGATGGAATGAGCTGTAAGCCATGGAAACCCAAGAGAGCAGAGGAGTGTGTGCATACCGGCTATTGGTGTCACCCTTTAGAGGGCCCAACATGGGTACAGTTGGCCACAACAGTGGCGTTAATCTTCCAATCTCGCAGCTCTGGCCATCAATTTAAGCTTGCTTCTTTTCCCACGGTGAAGCATTCCGTCAGGCAGCTATTTAGAACAAATTCTTCAAATAACCAACTTTGCAGTGAAGTAAACGTATTTTGTTGTTGATCTTTGTGAATGTAAATTAATATTTGACTGGACTTACAGTAGTTTTTACGTACAAGTTTGTGCGAGTACAAGTTAAGGTTCTTTGCTATAGTTTAGCAGACTGTAAGGACTTTCAGTTGCAATAATATATAGTAGTAGTTCTTATTTTTCGATTGGTTTTAAAAAAATAAATTGGGATTAGCTGTGAGAAAAAAATACCAATATAATTTGTATCATATTGTTTGAAATATATTTTTTTTTATTTAATGATTACATTTCCCTCATAATCAAACATAATCATTTCGCTCTCATCTCTCTTTCTCTCTAAAGAGTCCTTAGATGATATTGTAGAATAATGAACTTCCTATTTGCGTATTTTTTGAATACAATACAATACAATATATTGAATACGAAAGAGGCTTAAGCCGCTCAAAGGCTCAGGATATTTCGATATTTACTTTAAATCTATTTCTTCTTCTATTTTTCTGGCCAATAACTGAAAGCTTAACTCTGATGCCCTCTTTATGTCCCATCCCTTCTAAAAATTGTTTTTTTTTTCGTCTTTCCCACAGCAAAATGAGGAACATAATGTGGAGGACAGCTGGTGCTGGGAGCCCGATGGAGCCGACCCAGCCCCGGCCCCGGGCAAGAAAGAGGCAACGGGTCTCGTGGACATAGCCTTGGGAGCCAACGATGTCTCTCGGCTGAACGATCGCATTAGGGAGCTGGAGCAGCTCAACGCCCAGCTGAATGCCTCGCTGGAGGAGCTGGATTCACAGCACGAGCTGGCCATGCGGGACGTGCTTGAGCACAAGACGCAGCTGGCTGGCCAGGTGGCGAGTCTTAAGCAGATGCAGGCGGATCGCATGGTGGAGCACGAACTGGCCAGCGCGCGCCAGCAGAAGCAGTTGGACGAACTGCAGCGGAGCGCTGCAACCGCCTTGGAGGGGCAGGAGCAGCTGCAGCATCGCGTCGAACTGCAGGCGGCTGAGCTGAAGCGCGGCGTCATGGAGTTGGCCGAGATGCAGGAGCTGCTGGAGAAGCGTAGTCAGGACAGCGCCGAGCTGATCGATCGTGTCCGCCTGGCGGAGGCGGAGCGCGAGAAGCTGGCCAAGGAGCTCGAGGAGTGCCGCCTGGCCAAGGAGAAGAAGACGTCGGAGTCGTCGTCGAACAGCTCGTCGACGGGCAAGCACAGCGAGGACGAGTTCATAGTGGTACGCCAGACGGACGCCGCTTCCGCCTCCGGCTCTGATCCCGATCCCGATCCGGATCTCGAGATCACATCGCCGCCCACGAAGGAGAAGCTGCGCGATCGCCTCGTCTCCCTGGAGTCGCAGATCTCGGAGCTGACTCTGGCCAACCAGCAGCTGCATGACGGCCAGCTGGAAAAGCAGCTAAGCGTCAACTTGCTGGGCGAGCAACTGGTGGAGTTGGAGAAGCGCCTGCGGCTGAGCGAGGCGGAGAAGGAGCAGCTCCAGCTGGACCTGCAGCTCCGATTGCAGCAGCTGACAGTGCAGAACCAGGAGCTGAAGCTGCATGCCGAGGCCGAGCAGGAAGGCCACGCCCAGGATCTTGACGAGCAGCTGGGCGCTCTGCGAGAGGAGAACCGACGGTTGCGCCAGGAGCTAGACGCCAGCATAGCGCAGGCCAAGTTCCGGCAGGCCATTGCCGAGGAGAAGCAGGAGATCACCGACCTGGACGAGGCCGATAGTGCCGCCGCCGCTTCCGACTATGAGTTGGAAAAGCTGCGCGGCCTTCTCCAGGCGGAGATCGAGGATCGTTTGGGCAGTGCCACTTCTCAGCAGAAGCTAGAGCGGGCCTGGCACTCGCTGTCCGAGCGCTGGCATCGCGTGGACGTCGTGGAACAACGCCTGCTGGAGGTGCAGAACCAGCAGCTGATCTGCGAGCACGAGAAGAAGACCCTTGAGGCGGACATCTCGCAGTACATCCTGCAGTGCGAGGAGCTGATGAAGAACAATGAGCTGCTGCTCATCGAGCTGGACAAGTTCAAGCGCAACAAGCTAGAGACCATCGAGGAGCACCACGAGGAGACGATCATGCAGCTGGAGGCCCAGCTGGAGGAGGCCCGCCAACGACTGGAGGTGGCCCTGGACACCCAAAAGGACTGCGAGTCCCAGCTGAAGTCGCAGCTGGCGAGGGACTCCGTGGGTGAGTCCAATCTGTTGGCCAAAATAGAGCAGCGCGAGGCGGAGAACCTGCAGCTTGAGCAGCAGTTGGCCAGCGCCAAGAAAGAGCTAACCGAGAGGCAGAACCAGTGCCAAGAGCAGAGCCACCTCCAGGACAGGCTCCAGCAGAGCGAGCGGGATCAGGAGACCCTAAAACAGAAGCTGACGACGATGGCCCAAGAGCTGGAGGAGCGATCCAATCAGCTGAGGGTCAGCGAGGATCAGCACAGGTCGCAGCTGGAGCAGCTGAGCGAGGCCGACCAGCGCCTGGAGGATAAGACCAGTCAGCTGAGGGCCAGCGAGGATCAGCACAAGGCCCAGCTGGCCAAGATCCAGGCCCAGATGCAGGCGGACCAAGAGCGGCTGAGGGAACTCCTCCAGCTGCAGGACAAGCTGGAGCAGCAGAAGGAGCTAATGGAGGTCGACCAGAACCAGCAACTTACCACCATCAAGCGAGAGCTGGCGGAGGCCACCCGCCAACTGGAAGAGTGTCAGGAGTCGCTCAGCCTGAAGGAAGTTCAACTGGCCGAGACGCGACAGGAGCTGCAGGAAATCGGCGAGGAAACAAAAGGCCTTCAGCCCGAGTCCAGCGAACAGAGTGTCCAAGTGCAAGAGCTTCGCGATCAGCTGCTGGCCCGGGAGCAGGAGCTGGCCAAGCTCCGCGAGGAGCTGCTGGCCAAGAGCGAAGAGCTCCAGCTCAAGGAATCACAGCTGGTGGCCAAGGAGTCGGCCGATCTGCAGAGCCAGCAGGCCGCCGATCAGAGCCAGCTGGCCATCGAGGCGCTGGGCCGGGAGAAGAGCGAGCTGATCAAGGTCCTGCAGCAGAAGCATCTGGAGAACACGCAGTACTACGCCGAGATCCAGCGCCTGCAGCCGATCGAGACGTATTTCAACGACCTGAGCAAGGAGCGCGAGAAGCTGCAGGACCAGATCGCCTTCCTCAAGGAGAAGTCCGACATACTCACCACCAACCTGCTGACGGAACAGACCAACCAGCGTCTGCTGCAGCAACAGCAGGCCGAGTCCCAGGAACACCAGGACACCGTGCAGCGCGATCTGGAGCGCTTGCGGGCGCATCTCTTGGAGATCGAGGAGCTGCATACCCAGGAGACGGTGGAGCTGCAGCAGGAGCTGGAGCAGTCACGATCCCGGCAGGCCGTCCTCGAGCACGAGGCGTCCAAGTCCAGCACCGCCTACACATCGGCCAGGTAAGCGGAAGGTCACCTTGGCTACCATTTTTTGGGAGGCGGGTGGGTGTAGCGGGCTCATTTGTCACACCCACGCTAGGCGATAAGCGATCGAGGCTGGCTAATTGCATTCGCCACGTGTCCGCCTTCCCTCGGGCCATCTGGTAACCCATCCATGCAAATTGCCGGCGACACTTCCGCAAGTGCGCATTGTTATCGCCAGCCGGAAAATCAATTTCGAGTCGCTCGGATATGGCTTTGTAGCCGTGGCTCTTTGCATGAGACTCCCTCTTGCCATGGGTTTTAGCTTTGGCGAAAAAGAAAGTAATTTAGGGTCAACTTAGGGGAAAGGCAGGAAACTAGATATATACTATATATGTACACTTAGTTACGACAGTTAGTCAGTTAGTTCTGGCTTTTTAACAAACTTCCAAGAGAGCTTAGAGCAGTGGTGGCCACACGCATGACACGTTAGACTTGCATTTGTGTGAGTCCGATCGTGCTGTTCTTGCTGACGGCATACGAACGCTTAAACTTTCGGTGTGAGCAGAGGGCTGGCAGAGAAATTATCGGCCACTGGTTAGAGACAGCTCGAAATATTTCTGTGCACCTTATTCTTTATACAGTTTTTTGGTTCAAGGTTTAACAAAAGGCCTACATTTGTGAGGCAATGGCAGGAGTTCCGATATAAAGAGATATAATTATATATATGTAGGTTAGGGTAGATAACTAGCTATATAATAAAGAGATACAAAGTCAGAGTTTTATATTTTTTACACTCGAATTTTTCGAGCTTTCTCCCAATAAAATTCAAAGATAGCATCATATGGTGTTACGCATCTTATTCCTTATATTGTCTCTTAGTTTAATGTTCAGTCTTACTGTCTAAGCTATCTTAGGCTTTAGGGGAAAAGCCCGAATAGTGCCGAAGTAAAATGATACAAATAATGTTAAAATATATCAAATTTAGTACTAGCTATATAAAAGAGACAAAAACAACCATACATAGTCACAGCTTCCTATTTTTTTCAATCGGATTTATAGACAAATCTTAATTAATATAATATTTAATATCCAAAGTGAGGCAGTAAAAAATAAGTAATATACCAGTGACGCTGGGATGGGGAAACATTTAAAAACAAAACAAGAAAATTAGAGCTTGGGCGCAACAAAATTGTTTAAAGTTTGAACAAATTATATTTTAACTTGAAATCGATTTTGTGTGCTTGCCAATTATTCGAGATAATGGTGAAGTGTGAGAAAATATCCCAAATAAAGATGGAAAGATTAATGGCTATAAAAATGTTGCAGCAATTAAATATTTATCAGTCGGAAATCTTGTGACTAAGAAAGCGTGTTTTATTTTCGCACAAAACTGATGAGTTTAGACTTTAGAAATTTGCAAATCTTGGATATTATTTGAGTGTAAAATCGTTCTTCTTTTTCCACCTCACAGCATTCGGGCGAATCAGCAGGCGGAAACGCTGCAGGCCCAGCACGTCCTGCTCCAGCAGCAGCGGGATGAGCTGCTGGCCAAGCTGGGCCAGTGCGAGGATCGCGAGCTCAAGCAGCAGGCGGCGCTGACCAATCTCCAGTGCGCCCTGGAGCAGTTCCAAAATGGTAACTATTTGTTTGAATCATTCTGTGATGACAGAGAAAAAAATGTCATTCCCTTGCAGACAAAGATCACGACATCGAGCTGGCCACGCAGCGCATCCGGCGTGAGATGCAGTCCCAGCTGGACCGACAGGGGCAGCTGCAGGCCGAGATGGTGGCCTTGCAGCAGCAGCTGGCGGATGCTAACGAGGGACTGAGGGCAGCGGCACGACTCTCCGATCAGCTGGAGGCCGGTCAGCAAACGATTGCAGTGCTCCGGGACGAAGGTAAGTGTGCACAAGGGAGATGATCCAGGGCAGATACACCGACTACCACTACTTCTACACTTGGTGACTAACCCCCAAAAAAAAAAATAAAAACAAAGCCTGTGTCGAAGCACCTCGGGAGTCCCCCGGCATGTACTTAACCCTTGGTGTTCCACACCGTAGCAGCAGCCGCAGCAGCCGCAGCAGCAACTCACTCACTCTCATCCCCCTAATGCCTAAGAATGAATACTATAACTCACTACAAAAATAATATAAAAAAGCACACCAATTTGTTTGTCCGAGAAGTACAGGGAGAAAGTGAGAGCTTAGATTAGAAAGGCGAACAAGCGAAGAACCAGTGTCACCTCCTCACACGATTCTCAAAGGTAAATATCAGCTGGTAATTCTGGGAGCTAAGCCTGATTATGAAACACTCGGAATTTCAGTTGGTATCGACTTTTTTGAATTGCAATTTATCACCAAAAAATAACAAACAAAAAAAAAAACCTAAACCACAAACCACCACAAAAACTAAAAAAAAAATCAGCAATTTGGAACATTTAACAAGAAAAAAGAACAACGAAAACAAATTCTATTTAGAAACGCACCTACGGCACGTGGAAAAAGAATAAAGAACTGTATTGGCTGTCACCTCCAACAGGTAATCAATCAACTGACTTGTCCGCTTCTGTGTCCGCCACCGCCAGCCTGCGGAATAAGTAGTGATATAATTATTAACCACTCAATGTTGTACCCCAATGAGCACAAAAAACACCACAAAAGAACACCACAAACCCAATAAAAACCACCACAAGATGCTACCAAAAAGAAACCTAATATCTGTGTCAGGCGCCTTAAATGTTTGTCAATTCTTAATTAGAAAATACATATATTTTGTGTGTAAGCTTGCATTATGATTTGTAGCTTTTGATTCTTCTCTTCCATGTTTGTTGTTAGTGTTTATGCAAAAATGATATATTTTTTACTTGATTAATTATCTAAATATTTTTCGTAATGCTAACTTTGTATGCCTTTTGCATTTCGTCGTTTGTTGCATCCTCCTTAATAGTGATAGAAAAGCATCGATGTTCTTATCGATAACTACGAAAGATGCAAAGGTGTATACTGTTGATTTGATTTACTATTTAAATATATAACGCACAAGTTGACAGCTTTGTAGTATCTTCTCTAATAGTGATGGAAAAGCATCGATGTTCTTGTCGATGACCTCGATACTTTTCCAACTGTAGCTAACCAACTATCTTTGTCCTGCCTTGTTTGCTTTTATTGCCAACTTTGATATTATTTGTTTGCCTTTACTTGTATTATTTTGGTTGATTTTTATTTAATTTAATTATGATTGTGACTATCTACATAGATATATATATATAAATACATCGATATATAAGCGTTTGAACCCATACAAGACACCGACACGGGGATGAAGCCCCTACCCCCTATAAACAATCGTATAAAACCGTATAATCAGCTCGTAATCCGTACCATCCGTTATCCGTAATTCGTAACCCGTAAACCGTACAAAAAAAAAAAGAAAAAGAAGAACCGTCTTGTATCTGCAGCATTGAATAATCTCAATTTGTAAATGTGAGCGGTTTAAGCCATTCGACGCACTCACTTTGCAATTGGAGATTGCTCGAGACTGCGGCATATGCCACATATTATGTACACACACTCCTCTAAATAGCCATGTACTATATACATATATTATATATACCTACTCTGCATGTCTCTCTCTCTTTCCGAATATATATATATACAGTCGTATCCTATCATCCGTTTGCCGAACTTAAATCTCGTTGCGAGTCCCATGCGGGATTCTGTTGTTTCCGTTTCGTTTCGTATTTGCCTTTTGAGTTCGTTTTTTTTTGTATTTTTGATTTGCTGCATTTGCATTTAAATGCGAGAGGAGATGCTACCCTCTACAGACTCCAGCCACAGTCCAAGTAACAGTCGCAGACCAGCCAGTGCCGTGCCGCCAGATCGCCAGATCGGAGCAGACCAGAACAGGATCTCAGCGTCTGTACGGTTGAGTATTACATCAGGTACTGGTGTGCCATAAAACCAACAACCAGTACTTATGTCATACTACGCCGTGCACCGATCGCACTAACCGCATGCCCACCAAGCCAACACGCGCGCGCTTTTATCCCCGGATATGTGCATTGATTCCCATCTCAGTCCCAGCCCAATCCCCAATCGAACCACATTAATACTTATGGCTATAACCCTGCCCAGATCAGACACTAATCCTTGCCCGCCTGTTCGTTCTCTCTCCCGTTTCCCGCTCTCCCTCGCTTAGTGGAGAGCCTGAAGGAGGCCAACGGTCGGCTGGAGCTGAGCCTAAGCAGCAGCGAGAGCAGCCAGACGGACCGGATCGATAAGAGCCTGATCAAGAGCCTGCTCATTGGGTATGTGGTCAGTGGACATGCCGGCGACAAGCAGCAGGTGCTGCGTATGATCTCCTCCGTGCTGGATTTCAGCGCCCAAGAGGCCGACAAGGTGGGACTTAACAAGCAGCAGAGCACCTGGCTGGGCGCCATACTGGGCGGCAGCCCAGGTTCCGCCTCGTCAACGGCAACAGGTATGATGAGATGAGGTTCCCGAAAAAATCTCCAGAACCGTAAGCTTATGTATTCCTTTTAGGCTCTGGTCGTGGCAACGATAATCTGGTGCAGGCGTTTGTGCAGTTCCTGGAGCAGGAGTCACAGCCGCAGAATCAGATGGCATCTCGTCCGACGCTCCTCAGCATGGCGGGGGGTCAAATGGACACGAGCTCCGGCAGTGCGCCTGCCATGCAGGCAGCACAACTACCACACTCGGCAGTGGCCGCCGCCAGTCAGGAGGCAGCGGTGGTACCGGCGACGGCGCCAGTGGGCGGAGCATCGCCGCAGTCGCTGGCCATGGGCTCCAACGAGTTCGCACCGTCGCGCAACTCCAGCTCGATATTAAAGGACATCCTCAGCGACTCCTGATGGCTGTAGGAATGCCAGCAGCCGGACTCTATCCTCCACCTCCTATTATTTTCAGTAGTTATAAAAGAAAAATATTTTTATATATCAATTAATATTTGTGCAATTCCCTCCCATATATCTCGCTATATATATCTACCTGATCCGGGTCCGCAACTGTATAATGTCCGTGTGTATATGTTTTGTGCAGCGCCAGCAATCTGTAAATATGTAAAATCAGCAATCTTCACAGCGGCCTTTGCTAATTAATGACTAGCCGCCAAATAATCGTTGCCTACGCAACGGGATACTCGTTTCAGGTTTATATGGCTAAATTCGCTCTCCGATTCAACTATAGAATCTTTAATAAATAAATTACGTACTGTGTTAACTACTGAAATAATGCTTAAATACATATCCGCTTAGTATACGAAGTACCGCATTGGCAATTGTGATCCGTATGTTCAATGAAACTGTTTTGTCCAGTAAATGAGGACTAAATATTTTAACCGTTATGCTACATGCAGCAATCATATTGCTTGACATGGCTAAAGTCGTCAATTTTGAAAATGAAGTTCGTGGTATATAGTATCCTTTGCAAATTTGACTTGCAGGGAGTAACTTAGATTTATTTACGTGCTGTGGAATCATCAGTGAAAAGTTTGAGGTTCCCAATCGAAACATGAACAGAGAATACTTAATTGAAAAGGCATGTAGCATAACGGTTAAAATATTTAGTTGATTGTCCGGTATATGCATAACTAACGTACGCGACGTATCCCGTCTAAAATGAAATATTTTGACATGCAAATATGATCCCAATAGGAGCGTTAACATTTTAACACAATATGAGTAATCAAATATATTTACGTTCTCGTTATTTGATATAATTTGCAAGCCATTACTCTTTGTGACTTGGCTATTGTACATAACTATCATTGATGTCCCTAAACATTCAAGAGTATCGTTTAAGGATATATTTACATCACTATTGTGTGAATTACGGATAATATAATATGTGTTTAAACTAAAAATTAAAACGAATGCGTAAATGCTCAAACATTTAAAACAATTCTGATCTACAGAACCATGTAGATAACTGTGGAAGGCTTCGTGTTCAACGTCGTTGATCATTAATAGACTTCTGGATGATTCAAGACGAAACTTATGCGTGGGACATTCAATGTAATGAAATGTAAGTAGTACACGTCCAATACTGAAAATTGAATCTTGGCACAACTGGTGGGAAAACAGATCATTGACGTGACTGCCATTCATCAATGTTGGTGAATACATCATGGCAGGAATTACAATATTAGAAGTATCATAACAATTGGTCATAAGTTGAACTCGATACGCTGAGTCCAATGACAAAGTTGGTAGAACTTTTACAATGAATGTTCTAACGGCTAATTCCAATTGTTCAACATGATTTTTTGGAAATAGTCGGAAAATGTCATCCTCATGGAATTGTACCTGAAAATGATTCTTTGTCAAATCCTCGATGTATATCTCCGGGCATATTATTTTCGTATCTACTGATACCCTGAAGTTGACGATATCATCAATTAACATCGTCAGCATGAAGGATGCTTGAATTTGCATTCACATTGTCACTTTCATTCGCACTTAAGTAAGTAGACAACGTGTTATTAACATCTTGTTTTTTATGATCTTTATTTCTCACATTGTGTGATTTTTCTTTCTTTGTGTTCACTTTCGTAGCATCATTAGTTTTCTTGATGCTAATTATTCTGTCTAGCATATTCTGCAATGAATTGTGGTCACTCATTACGGCGTTTCCAGCTTACAAATCGTTGCCCTGTGCGGATTAGATTGTGCTGCATTAGTATTTTTTTACTCATAATAAACTTATTAAATATAACTAAGCACTCGGTCTTTTATTTCGAGTGCTCTGAAAGGAAAGAGGAAATTGGGTTCGTTTAAAGGCGCACGATGTTAGGCACATATGTGTGTTTTCTGTGAAAATGCTTGGTTTATTTTTAAAGGTAAGTATCTTTAAATTTGATATATAGGTAATTCTCCTGAAAGGTCAAGCGCAGTAAAACAAAAAAAATTTATTTAAATACTTTCTTAAAAAGTTCAAAACCAAAATAAGAGAGTGTGAAGAATAAATCGTGCGACAGGGCTTACAATTAAATTAAAAACAAATTTAGTGCCTACAAATCCTACGCAACAGAAGAGAATCTTCCCGAGCTCATTCCCTAGCCAACAAATCTTGATACCAAGAAAATATTTTGTTGATAACATAATGCATTTTTGTTGTAATTTGGCCCCATTTTTAATAAATAGTTTCCATATCTTCATGCTCCAAAAAGGATACAATGGAATTGTGGTATTAAAGATAGGTAATAAATAATTGTTAAGGTTTCTTTTGAAATTGTTGTTGATTCATTCGAATTATTGTTCACTTGTAAGTTTAAGTTGTTCTTCTAAAAAAATCGATGAGTGGATGAGCTTCTTCTGATGCAAAATTGCTTTTTTAATCTCCTGTACAAAATCCTGGCATTGTGTAAAAATTTCCCCCAATTCTGCTACATCTACAGAAGTATATGGCTATAATGCTCGGGTTTTCAAACTATAAAAACAGCTGTCGCGTTGTTTAATTCAGGGCCGGCAACGTGACGATGAGTATAAAAAACCATAATCATATTGCTCTAATGGGTCTAGAGTTGTTGTTACCGAACGAGTTCCTATTCGTACGTTACCTCCTTTCTTTTTCCTGTCGCATTTAAGCGTTTCATCCCCAACGAATTTACCCCTGAATAATCGGTGAAAAGTTTCACTTCAATATAAAAAAAATCGTCAACATTTTTAATATTACATTTTAAAATTAACTGCATTAAAATCTTTGTTTGAAATGGTTTTCAGGTGACTCTGTCTAGATAGCGTGCCTTCGATTTTTGTTATTATTCATACATATAACGAAATATTTCCCAAAATATATATGTATACGACGTACGAATGTCGCATTCGACATGGGAGAATATCAAACAAATTTAGCATGTGACGCTAAAATACCGATATTATAGAGCAAATATCAAAACATTTATTTTATTTATATTTTTTTATTATTATATCCTCGGTATCTGTGTACGGTCGTCCACATAGTAACGATGAGGAAATGCGCAAGGCAACTACTATTTAAAAATATTTATTCACGCAGAATTAAAAATTAGTTTATGTTTGTCCAATATACCATTCAAAAGGTACTAGAAAAGGTTGAGCATACTTGCGTGGACTTTTGAAAAATCAATGGGTTCAGGAAATTGTTGTACATAATACAAAAATATTTGGTAAAGGGATAAACCGTATTAGATATGAGATATTTTTGTCCTTTATTATTTTAACCTAATAAAAAATATTTTTCATAAGATTTTTATGGCAGAAAGTCATTGGATACTAGTCATAGGGGATCTGAAATGGGCTACCATTATAGTTCGGTCAAAAAAGGTCTTATTGGATGTAGTAGGTAGTTTAACTGGGAGAAATGTTTCATTTTCAGTTGGCTTAGTGTTTACTCTCTGCTAAATTCAATCAGATTTTGTAAGCTGAACAGAACGGTGTAGTATTTTTAGTTGCAAAATTATAAGTTTTTTTAAGTTCTCACTTCTCATCACTCTTGGTATTCGAAAACATACACCTTTTTTATTATTCAAAGT